>JAYMFT010367534.1:0-22095 GCA_038088735.1 Panulirus argus
ACCACTCTTGAGAGTGACATTAAGCACAATTAGTACTTTCTTTTCATACATCCTCAGACAGAGAGAGAATTGTACAACGGTATGGGGTGGTTTTATACCAATATAATCCAGAGTCTTGGTCTAGCCAAGCAATTTTGTTAAGAAATCAGGCAGTCTGCCAATCTGACCTGACAATTGAGGGAGCGGTGAGATCTGAAGATTACCCCCGACACGGTTAGGTTGACATGACGGTAAGTATCATAAGTTCCAGTTGATATTTCATTAGAAAACGCCGCCACTCCTTTGCTTGTTATGCACTTAGTGAAGATGAGAGGAAACACTGCAGAGGTCTTGAAAACCTGGGTCTAAGTCTAGGAATGTGTTGATTGGGTAAATGGTGTCCAAAACATGCAGAACCTCCACTTCACTGTGAAGAAATGAAAGTACTTTACACCACTTTTGATAGTGAAATTAAGCAGAGTCAATACTTTCGTTTATTACATCTTGAGACAAAGAAAGAATTGTACACGAGTAGGGAATGGCTTTATACCCATAAAAACCAGAGTCTTGGCCTCGCCAAGCAATCATCTTAAGAAATTAGGCTGCCTCCCGACCTAACCTGACAAAGATGGAGGCGATGAGATCCACAAATTTGATTTTGACAAAGTCAATGTCAAAAGACGATCTAGTATCATTAGTTCCAGTAGAGATTTCATCAGAAATCGCTGCCTCTGTCTTGCTTGGTATGCACTTAATTAAGACGTGTGGAAACACCGCAGAGGTCTCCATACCTTGGGTGGTTTTACACACAGTCAAACCAGAGGCGTGGTCTTCCCAGGCAATCTTTTTCGGAAATAGGGCTGTCTCCTGAACTGACCTCACAATCAGGGGGCGGTGAGATCCACAAATCCGCCCTGAGACGTTCAGGTTGATATGACGATCGAGTACCATATGTTCGAATAGAGATGTCATCAGAAAACGCCGTCTATCCCTTGCTTGCTATGCACGTAATTAAATCGGCAAGAAACACAGCAGAAAAATTGAACACTATGAGCCAACTTCAGGAGAATATTGAAGTGGTACTTGGTGTCCATTGTCTGCAGAACCTTCACTTCTCCATGAAGAAATGAATGCACGTTTCACTACTTTTGAGAGTGAGATTAAGCACACTCAGTATTTTCGTTTGTTACATCTTGAGACAAATGGAGAAATGTACACGAGTAGAGGATGATTTTATACCCATACAAACCAATCTTGGTTTCTCAAATCAATCATATTAAGAAATTTTGCAGTCTCCCGACCTGGTCTGACTAGTAATGGGCGGTGAGATCTACAGATTTACCCTGACAAGGTAAACTTGACAGGACGATCGAACATCATAATTTCCAGTAGAGATTTCATCAGAGAACGCGGCCTATCCCTTGCGTGATATGCACGTAATGAAGTCGACAAGAAACACAGCAGAAGTCTCAAAGACTATGTGCCAAGTTCAGAAAAATACTGAAGTGGTATTTGATGTTCATTGTCTGCCGAACTTTCACTTCTCCGTGAAGAAATGAACGCACGGTACAAACCTCTTGAAAGTGAGATTAAGCACAATTAGTACTTTCGTTTTATGCATCTTCAGACAGAGAGAAAATTGTACATTGGTACAGGGTTGTTATATACCAATGTAATCCAGAGTCTTGGTCTCGCCAAAAAATTTTGTTAAGAAATCAGGCAGTCTGCCAATCTGACCTGACAATTGAGGGGACGATAAGATCTACAAATTACCCCCGACACGGTTAGGTTGACATGACGAGAGAGTATCATAAGTTCCAGTATGGAATTAAATAGAAAACGTCTACTCTCCCTTGCCTGGTATGCACTTAGTGAAAATGAAAGGAAACACTGCAGAGGTCTTGAAAGCTTGGGTCCAAGTTTTGGAAAGTGTTGATTAAGTACATGGCGTCCAAAACATGCAGAACCTTCACTTCACTGTAAAGAAATGAATGCACTAAACACCACTTTTGATGGTGATATTTGGCAGAGTCAGTACTAATGTTTATTACATCTTGAGACAAAAAGAGGATTGTACACGAGTAGAGGATGGTTTTATACCCATACAAACCAAAAGCCTTAAGAAATTAGGCAGCCTCCCGAACCTGACCTAACAAGGATGGGGGCGGTGAGATCTACAAATTTGATTTCGACGGTGTCACTTTGAAAAAAACGATCGAGTATCATAAGTTCCAGTAGAGATTTCACCAGAAATCGCTGACTCTGTCATGCTTGGTATGCACTTAAAAAAGACGTGTGGAAACACCGCAAAGGTCTCGATACCTTAGGTCAAGTTTAGGAGTGTTGAATCGGTACTTGGTGCCCCTAATCAGCCGAACCTTCACTTCACTCTAAAAGACTGAATGACCGATATTCCATTTAATAGTGAAATTAAGCTTAGTTAGTTCCTACGTTTATTACATCTTAAGATAGAGAATTGTAAAAGTGTAGGTGGTATTTTTATAAACAGGGAAACCAGAGGCGTGGCTTCCCAGGCAAAATTTTCGAAAATAGGGCGGTCTCCTGAAATGACCTGATTATCCCGGGGAAGGTGAGACCCAGAAATCCGCTCTGACACGTTCAGGTTGAGATGACGATCGAGTACCTTATGTTCGAATAGATATGTTATCAGAAAACGTCGTCTATCCCTTGCTTTGGTATGCACATAATGAAATCGACAAGAAACACAGCAAAAATCTGGAAGACTATAGGCCAACTTCAGGAAAATATTGAGGTGGTACTTGGTGTCCATTGTGTGCGGAACCTTCACTTCTCCATGTAGAAATGAATGCACGACTCACCACTTTTGAGTGAAATTCAGCACGGTCAGTACTTTCGTTTATTACATAATGAGACAAAGGGAGAAATGTACACGAGTACGGAATGGTTTACTACCCATACAAACCAGTCTTGGCCTCTCAAAGCAATCGTCTTCAGAAATCATGCAGTCTCCCGAGGTGTACTGATAAGTAAGGGGCGGTGAGACCTACAGATTTACACTGATAAGGTAAACTTGACAAGACAATCGAGCATCATAATTTCCATCAGAGATTTCATCAGAAAACGCCGTCTGTCCCTTGCGTTGTATGCCCGTAATGAAGTCGACAAGAAACACAGCAGAAGTCTCGAAGACTATGTGCCAAGTTCAGGAAAGTGCTGAAGTGGTATTTGGTGTCCATTGTCTGCCAAAAATTTACTTCTCCGTGAAGAAATATATACACGATAAAACACTCTTGAGGGTTATATTTAGCACAATTAGTACTTTCGTTTTATAAATCTTCAGACAGAGAGAGAATTGTAAAATGGCACGGAGTGGTTTTATACCAATGTAATCCAGAGTGTTGGTCTCGCCGAGCAATTCTGTTAAGAAATCAGGCAGTCTGCCGATCTGAACTGACAAGGGAGGGGGCGGTGAGATCTAAGAATTACCCCCGACACGGTTAGGTTGACACGACGATAGAGTATCATAAGTTCTAGTAGAGATTTCATCATAAAACGCCGCCTCTCCCTGGCATGCTATATACTTAGTTAAAAAGACTGGAAACACTGCAGAGGTGTTGAAAGCTTGGGACCAAGTTTAGAAATGTCTTGGTTTGGTACATAGTGTCCAAAACATGCAAAACCTTCACTTCACTGTGAAGAAATGAATGCACTATGCACCACATTTGAAAGTGAAATTAAACACAGTCAATGCTTTCGTTCATTACATCTTGAGATAAAGAGAGAATTGTACACAAGACGATCGAGTACCATATGTTCGAATTGAGATGTCATCAGAAAACGCCGTCTATCCCTTGCTTGGTATTCACGTAATGAAGTCGACAAGAAACACGGCAGAAGTCTGGAAGACTATGAGCCAAATTCAGAAAATATTGAAGGGGTACTTGGTGGTCACTGTCTGCACACCCTTCAATTTTCCATGAAAAAATGAATGCACGATACTCCACTTTTGAGAGTGAAATTAAGCACAGCCATTACTATCGTTTATTATATTTAGACCCAAAGGGAAAATTGTACACGAGTAGGGTATGGTTTTATACCCATACAAACCAGTTTTGGCCTCGCCAAGCAATCATCTTAAGAAATTATGCAGTCTCCCGATAAGTCCTGACAAGCAAGGGGAGGTTAGATCTACAAATTTATACTGACAGGGTCAACTTGACACGACGATTGAGTATCATAATTTCCAGTAGTTTTTTCATCAGAAAACGCCGTCTATCCCTTGCGTGGTATGCACGTAATGAAGTCAATAAGAAGCACAGGAGAAGTCTCGAAGACTATGTACAAAGTTCAGGAAAATACTGAAATGGTAATTAGTGTCCATTTTCTGCCTAACCTTCACTTCTCCGTGAAGAAATGAATGCACGATACACCACTTATGAAAGTGAAATTTAGCACAATTAGTACTTTTATTCTATGCATCTTCAGACAGAGAGAGAATTGTACAATGGTACGGGGTGGTTTTATACTAATAAAATCCTGAGCCTTGGGCTCGCCAGGCAATCATCTCAATAAATTAGGCAGCTCCCCGACCTGACCAGACAAGAATGTGGGTGGTGAATTCTACAAATTTGCCCTGACAGGGAAGCGTTGAAACGACGATAGAGTATCATAAGCTCCAGAAGAGAATTCATCTGAAATCGCTGCCTTTGTCTTGCGTGGTATGCACTTAATGAAGACGTGAGGAAACACCGCAGAGGTCTCGATACCTTGGGTCCAATTTTGGGAAAATGTTGATTCGGTAATGGTGTCTCTAATCAGCAGAACCTTCACTTCACTCTAAAGAAAAAATGAATGAACGATATTCCAATAAAAAATGAAACCAAGCACAGATAATTCCTTCGTTTATTACATCTAAAGACAGAAAAGAAATTGTAAAATGGTAGGCGGTGGTTTTTTACCAAGGCAAACTAGAAGCGTGGCCGCCCCAGGTGATCTTTTTCGGAAATAAGGTAGTCTCCTGAACTGACTTGACTATCCCGGGGGCGGTGAGACCCACAAATCCGCCCTGACACGAACACCTTAACATGACGGTTGAGTACCATATGTTGGAATAGAGATGTCATTAGAAAACGCTGTCTATCCCTTGCTTGGTATGCAATTAATGAACACAACAACAAACACAGCACAAGTCTCGAAGACTATGGGCAAAGTTCAGGAAAATGTTAAAGTGTTACTTGTTGTCTGTTGTCTGCAGAACCTTCACTTCTCTATGAAGAAATGAATGCACGATACACCACTTTTCAGATTGAAATTAAGCACAGTCAATACTTTCTCTTATTACATCTTGAGACAAAGGGAGAATTTTACACGAGAAGGGGATGGTTTTCTACCCATAAAATTCAGCCTAGGCTTCTCAAAGCAATCATCTTAAGAAATTATACAGTCTCCCGACGTGTCCTAAGAAGTGAGGGGCGGTGAGATCTACAAATTTACTCTGTCAGGGTCAACTTGACACAAAGATCGAGTATCATAATTTCCAGTAGAGATTCTATCTGAAAGCGCCGTCAATCCCTTGTGTGGTATGCGCGTAATGAAGTCGACATGAAACACAGGAGAAGTCTCGAAGACTATGTACAAAGTTCAGGAAAATGCTGAAGTGGTACTTGGTGTCCATTTCCTGCCGAACCTTCACTTCTCAGTGAAAAAATGAATGCCCTATGCACCACTTTTAAAAGTAAAATTAAGCACAATTAGTACTTTCGTTTTATACATTTTCAGAGAGATAGAGAATTGTACAATGGAACGAGGTGGTTTTATACAAATGTAATCCAGAGTCTTGGTCTCGCCAAGAAATGATCTTAATAAATTAGGCAGCTTCCAGACCTGACCTGACAAGAATTGGGGAGGTGAGATCTACAAATTTCCCCTGACAGAGTCACGTTGAAACGACGATCGAGTATCATAAGTTCCAGTAGAGATTTAATCTGAAATCGCTGCTTTTGTCTTACTTGGTATGCACTTAATGAAGACGTGAGGAAACGCCGCAGAGGTCTCAATACCTTGGGTCCAAATTCATAAAAGTGTTGATTCAGTAATGGTGTCCTTAATCAAAAGAATCTGAACTTCGCTCTAAAAAAAAAAAAAAAAAAAAAAAAAAATTATTGAACGATATTCCACTAAAAAAAGTGAAATTACGCACAGATAGTTCCTTCGCTTTTTATATCTTAAGACAGATAAAGAATTGTAAAAGGGTATGGGGTGGTTTTATACGCAGGTAAACCAGAGGCGTGGCCGCCTCATGTAATCTTTTTCGGAAGTAAGGTGGTCTCCTGAACTGACGTGACTATCCCGGGGACGGTGAGACCCAAATGTACGTCCTGACACGTTCACGTTAACATGATGATCGATTACCAAATGTTGGAAAAGAGATATCATCAGAAAACGCTGTCTAACCCTTGCTTGCTATACACGTAATGAAGTCGACAGGAAACACAGTAGAAGTCTCAAAGACTATGGGTGAAGTTCAGGAAAATGTTGAAGTTATACTTGTTGTCCATTATCTGCAGAACCTTCACTTCTCTATGAAGAAATGAATGTACGATACACCACTTGTTTATTAGATCTTGAGACAAAGGGAGAATTGTACACGAGTAGGGGTTGGTTTTATACCCATACAAACCAGTTTTGGCCTCACCAAGCAAGCATTTTAAAAAATTATGCAGTCTCTCAACCTGTCTTGGCAAGTAAGACGCGGTGAGACCTACAAATCTACCCTAACAGGGTCAGCTTGACACTACGATGAGTACCATAATTTCCAGTAGAGATTTTATCAGAAAACGCCGTCTATCCCTTGCGTGGTATGCACGTAATGAAGTAGACAAGAAACAAAGCAGAAGTCTCGAAGACTATGTGCCAAGTTCAGGAAAATGCTGAAGTGGTACTTAGTGTCCATTGTCTGTCGAACCTTCACTTCTCTGTGAAGAAATGAATGCACGATACACCAAACTAGAGAGTGAAATTAAGCAAAATTAATACTTCCGATCTTCAGACAGAGGGAGAATTGTACAATGGTACGGGGTGGTTTTATACCAATGTAATCCAGAGTCTTGGTCTCGTCAAGCAATTTCGTTAAGAAATCAGGCAGTCTGCCAATCTGACCTGACAACTGAGGGGGCGGTGAGAGCTACATATTTCCCCAGACACAGTTAGTTTGACACGACGATAGAGTATCATAAGTTCCATTAGAAATTCAATAAAAAAACGCCGCCTCTGCCTAACATGGTATGGACTTAAAGACGAGAGAAAACAATGCACAGATCTTAAAAGCCTGGACGAAAGTTTAGGAAAGTGTTGATTAGGTACATGGTGTCCAAAACATGAGGAACCTTCACTTCACGGTGAAGAAATGAAAGCAGTATACACCACTTTTGAGAGTGAAATTAAGCAGAGACAATACTTTCGTTTATTATATCTTCAGACAAAGAGGGAATAGTACACGAGTAGGGGATGTTTTTATACCCATACAAACCAGAGTCTTGGCCTCGCCAAGCAATCATTTTACGAAATTAGGCAGCCTCCCGACCTGACATGACAAGGATGGGGGCGGTGAGATCTACAAATATGCACTGACAGGGTCACGTTGAAACGAGGATCGAGTGTCATAAGTTCCAGTAGAGATTTCATCAGAAATCGCTGCCTCTGTCTTTCTTCATATGCACTTAATGAAGACGTAAGGAAAACCACAGAGGTCTTGATACCTTGGGTCAAGTTAAGGAAAGTATTGATTTGGTACGTGGTGTCCCTAATCAGCAGAACCTTCACTTCACTCTAAAAATAATGAGTGAACGATATTCCATTAAAAAGTGAAATTAAGCAAAGGTAGTTACTTCGTTCCTTACTTCTTAAGACACAGAAAGAATTGTGAAAGGGTAGGGGATGGTTTTATACTCAGGCAAACCGGAGGCATGGACTCCACATGCAATCATTTTCGAAATTAATGCGGTCCCCTGAACTGACCTGATTATCCCGGGGGCGGTGAGACCCACAAATCCGCCCTGACACGTTCAGGTTGATATAATGATCGAGTACCATATGTTCCAATAAAAATGTCATGAGATAACGAAGTCTATACCTTGCTTGATATGCACGTAATGAAGTCGACAAGAAGCACATCAAAAGTCTCGAAGACTATGAGCCAACTTCAGAAAAATATTGAAGTGGTACTTGGTGTCCATTGTCTGCAAAACCTTCACTTCTCCATGAAGAAATGAATGGACGATTCACCATTTTTGAGTGAAATTAAGCATTCAATACTTTCGTTTATTACATATTGAGACAAAGGGAGAAATGTACACGAGTAAGGGATGGTTCTCTACCCATACAAACCAGTCTTGGCCTCTCAAAGCAGTCATCTTAAGAAATTATGCAGTTTCCCGACCAGTTCTGAGAAGTAGGTGGCGGAGAGATCTACAGACTTACCCTGACAGGGTCAACTTGACACGACGATCGAATATCCTAGTTTCCAGTTGACATATCATCATAAAACGCCGTCTATCCTTTGCGTGATATGCACGTAATGAAGTCGACAAGAAACACAGCAAATGTCTCGAAGACTATGTGCCAAGTTCAGGAAAATGCTGAAGTGGTATTTGGTGTCCGTTGTCTGCCAAACCTTCACATCTCCGTGAAAAAATTAATGCACGATACACCACTCTTAAGAGTGAAATTAAGCACAATTAGTATTAGTTTTATACATCTTCAGACAGAGAATGAATTGTACAATGGTACGTGGTGGTTTTATACCAACGTAATCCAGAGTCTTGGTCTCGCCAAGCAATTTTCTTAAGAATCAGGCAGTCTGCCAATCTGACCTGACAAGGGAGCTGGCGGTGACATCTACAGATTACCCCCGACACTGTTAGGTTGACACGAAGATAGAGTATCACAAGCTCCAATAGAGATTTCATCAGAAAACGCCGCCTCTCCCTGCTCTGGTATGTACTTAGTGAAGAAGAGAGGAAACGCTGCAGAGGTCTTGAAAGCTTGGATCTAAGTTTAGGATAATGTTGATTGGGTACATGGTGTCCAAAACATGCAGAACCTTCCCTTCTCTGTGAAGAAATGAAAGCACTATACACCACTTTTAAGAGTGAAATTAAGCACAGTCAATACTTTCGTTTATTACATCTTTAGACAAAGAGAGAATTGTACACGAGTAGGGATGGTTTTATACCCATACAAACCAGAGTCTTGGCCTCGCCAAGCAATCATAAGAAATTAGGTAGCCTCCCAACCTGACCTGACAAGGATAGGGGTGGTGATATCTAAAAATTTCCTATGACAGTGTCACGTTGAAAAGACGATCGAGTATCATAAGTTTCAGTACAGATTTCATCAGAAATCGCTGCTTTGTCTTCTTTGATATGAACTTACTGAAGACGTAAGGAAAAACCGTAGAGGTCTTGATACCTTCAGTCAAGTTTAAGAGAGCGTTGATCCGGTACGTGGTGTCCCTAATCAGCAGAACCTTCAATTCACTCTAAGAAAATGAAGGAACGATATTCCATTAAAAAGTGAAATCAAGCATAGTTAGTTCCTTCGTTTATTTCATTTTAAGACAAAGAAAGAATTGTAAAAGAGTAGGGATGGTTTCACACACAGGCAAACCAGAGGCGTGGCCTCCCCAGGCAATATTTTTCGGAAATATGGCGGTCTCCTGAACTGACCTGATTATCCCAGGGACGGTGAGACCCAAAAATACGTCCTGACTCGCTCAGGTTGACTTAATGATCGAGTACCATATGTTCGAATAAAGACGACATCAGAAAACGCCGCCTATCCCTTGCTTAGTATACACATAATGAAGTTGACAAGAAACACAGCAGAATTCTCAAAGACTATGGGCCAACTTCAAGAAAATATTGAAGTGGTACTTGGCGTCCATTGTCTGCAGAACCTTTATTTCTCCATAAAGAAATGAATGCGCGATTCACCACTTCTGAAATTAAAGTTAAGCAGAGTCAGTACTTTCGTTTATTACATCATGAGACAAATGGAGAACTGTACACTAGTAAGGGATGGTTTTATACCCATACAAACCAGTCTTGGCCACTCAAAGCAATCATCTTAAGAAATTATGCACTCTCACGACCTGTTTTGACAAGTAAGGGGCGGTGAGATCTACAGGCTTACCCTGACAAGGTATACTTGACACGACGATTGAGTATCATAACTTCCAGTAGAGATTTCATCAGAGAACGCGGCCTATCCCTTGCGTGATATGCACGTAATGAAGTCGACAAGAAACACAGCAGAAGTCTCGAAGACTATGTGCCAAGTTCAGGAAAATGCTGAAATGGTATTTGGTGTCCGTTGTCTGCCAAACCTTCATTTCTCCGTGAAAAAATTAATGCAAGATACACCAATCTTAATTGTGAAATTAAGTACAATTAGTACTTTCGTTTTATACATCTTCAGACAGAGAAAGAATTGTACAATGGTACGTGGTGCTTTTATACCAATGTAATCCAGAGTCTTGGTCTCGCCAAGCAATTTTGTTAAGAATCGGGCAGTCTGCCAATCTCACCTGACAAGGGAGAGGGCGATGAGATCTACTAATTACCCTCGATAGGGTTAGGTTGACACGATGATAGAGTATCATAAATTCCAGTAGAGATTTCAACAGAAAACGTCGCTTCTCCCTGGCATGGTATGCACTTAGTGAAGGAGAGTGGAAACAGTGCAGTGGTCTTGAAAGCTTGGGTCCAGGTTTAGGATAATGTTGATTGGGTACATGGTGTCCAAAACATGCAGAACTTTCCCCTCACTGTGAAGAAATTAATGCACTATACACCAATTTTGACAGTGAAATTAAGCACAGTCAGTACTTTCGTTTATTACATCTTGAGACAGGATGGTTTTATACTAATACAAACCAGTCTTGGCCTCGCCAAGCAATCATCTTAAGAAGTTAAGCAGCCTCCCGACCTGACCTGACAAGGATAGGGGCGGTGAGATCTACAAATTTCCTATGACAGTGTCACGTTGAAAAGACGATCGAGTATCATAAGTTCCAGTAAAGATTTTATCAGAAATCGCTGCCTCTGTCTTGCTTGGAATGCACTTAAAGAACACGTGAGGAAACACCGCAAATGTCTCGTTACCTTGGATCAAGTTTAGGAAAGTGTTGATTTGGTACGTGGTGTCCCTAATCAGCAGAACCTTCACTTCACTCTAAAAAAAAGGGTGAACGATATTCATTTAAAAAGTGAAATTAAGCACAGGTAGTTCCTTCGTTTATTACCTCCTAAGACAGAGAAAGAATTGTAAAAGGGTAGGGGATGGTTTTATACCCAGGCAAACCAGAGGCGTGGACTCCCCATGCAATCTTTTTTGGAAATAAGGCGGTCTCCTGAACTGACCTGATTATCCCGGGGGCGGTGAGACCCAAAAATCCGTCCTGACACGTTCATGTTAACATGACGATCGAGTACCATATGTTCGAATAGAGATATCATCAGAAAAACACCGTCTATCCCTTGCTTGGTATGTACGTAATGAAGTGGACAAGAAACAGCAGAAGTCTCGAAGACTATAGGCCAACTTCTAGAAAATGTTGAAGTGGTACTTGGTGTCCATTGTCAGCAAAATCTTCACTTCTCCATGAAGAAATGAATGCACGATACACCACATGGTATTCTTTAAAGCATATTCACTAAAGGATATCTTACCCTCAAAAGCAATATGCATTAGTGGTGTAGATGATTTTCTTGTGTTTAGCTAAAAAATAAGAATTTAAAAATATTTTTCCTTCTATCAACTTTAATGCAGAGTTAAGATATAATTCGAAGTTGTCTTTTTATTATGATTACATGAGTCATATGCATAAAAACATATCTAGATGTAGCATATACAGAAAAATTTCCGATGTTTGTTCATATTCTCAATATTACTCAACTCAAAATTACAGAGTTAGATTATTATCAATGAAGTCGATGTTTCTTAAGGAATTACGTATATGAAGTCCGGAGTTAATTGATGATGGGTATGAAAAGATATATTTAATTGCTTCCAGTTTAAATTATCCTAAATATTGATTAATAAATCCCTTAAGTTTAAAAAGAAATCATTTTTTTACACCTTAACATAAACCTCCCCTTGATACTAAGAATCTTTTACTTCTCCCTTTCGGTGACAATTTACATTACTTACTACGATGCTTAAATCTTTTCAGGTAAATGTAGCCGTCAGCAAATAATACATTATAAAGGATATCTTAATAAAAACAATCACCAGAAAATTTGTCTCTCAGACAGGAAAGCATCTTTGTGTCGTACTTAAAAAACATTGATATAGTATAAGAAGACAAGAATCCAAATTATCTTACATATGTTGCAAACTCTGATAATTTTAATGATTAGATTCATGACAATTTAGTAATTAACTGTAACTCCTTTACAACGAGAAAAAACACTTTACATTTTATCATTAAATGCACAAATTGAAGGTATATACATATATGATACATGATCTGTAGGAACAGTCTGTAAGGCGTTCTCTTTCTTGTCGATATAATAAAATCTATGACAAGCATGTTTCTAGACCCGAACGCACCAGCTAAAACACCACCATCCAGTGACGTTTCTTACTAATCACTTCTTTGCAAAGTCTCTTACTTTTATATCAATTGACATTTCTATATCGTATTTTTGAATATCCCAGGATGATGTATTTCATTTTCCTGTGGAATTATTATGTATATACCTTCAATTTCTGCATTTAATGATAAGATATTCAGTGATTTTTCTCGTGGTAAAGGAGTTACAGTTAATAATTAAATTGGCATTAAGCTAGTCATTATAATTGTCAAAGTTTTTAACATTTGTAAGAAAATTTGGATTCTTGTCTTCCTTCTGTACTATATCAATGTTATTTAAGTATGACACAAAGATGCTTACCAGTCTGAGCGACATAAAACATACTCAGATTTTCTGGTAATTTTTTTTATTAAGATATCCCTAATTATGTGTTATTTGCTGACGACTAC
This sequence comes from Panulirus argus, assembly GCA_038088735.1. Taxonomy (NCBI): domain Eukaryota; kingdom Metazoa; phylum Arthropoda; class Malacostraca; order Decapoda; family Palinuridae; genus Panulirus; species Panulirus argus. The sequence goes on from JAYMFT010367534.1 coordinate 13,007, forward strand.
ATTTACCTGAGAATTTTTAAGCAACGTAATAAGTAATTTGAATTGTCACTGAAAGGAAGAAGTAAAAGATTCTTAGTATCAAGGGAATGTTTATGTTAAAGTGTAAAAATTAATTTCATTTCAAACTTAAGGGATTTATTAATCAAGATCTAGAATTTTTTAAATTGGAACCAATAGAATGTGTCTTTTCATACTCATCATCAATAAACTCCGGACAATATATATATATATATATATATATATATATATATATATATATATATATATATATATATATATATATAATGCCTTAAGAAACATCGACTTCATTGATAATAATTTAACGCTGTAATTTTGAGTTGTGTAATATGGAAAATATGAACAAACATTTATAGTTTTTCTGTATATGCTAAACCTAAACATATTTTATGTATATGGATCATGCAATCTTAATAAAAAGACAACTTCCAATTATATTTTAACTCTACATTAAAGTTGATAGATGGAAATATTTATGAAAGTGATGGGAAAAATGTTTCTAAATTATCATTTTTTGGTAAACACAAGCAAATCTTCTACACAAGTAATGCATATTGCTTTAGAGGGTAAGATATCCTTTAGTATTTATGCTTCAGAGAATTCCATGTAAACAGTGCTCATTACTAGTGAAAGAAGGTCGCTCATCGCAATGAAAAATATTTGAGCATACAATTTTCCAGTAAATTTAAATAGAGTCTTTTATCCATAATTTAATCAATTCAATTAAAGCAGATTTGAAATAGGTAATCAGTATTAACAAAGAGAATAACCAAATATTATTAGAGTACATCAACTGGAACTTTTGTGAACAAACATGAAACACAAAAACTTACCTAATGGAATCAAAATCAACGTGAAGATCATGAAGTTTTTTAACTGAATATAAAATTTTCATGATATAAGAATTTGATACCTTATCCACTAATTTGCTTAATAGATAACCTATGCTTTTCATAATTTCTTTGTGATAGAGCACTGTGAAATCATTAGCATTCTTCCAAGAAAGTTTCGCTAATGTAATTGGTTATCCCATACATATATGTCAGTGAAGGACACAGAGATGGAAACCTTTTGATGAGACAATTAAATATTTCTAGATGATTATTACTGAGCTTCAAGAATGTTGTATCGTCATATAATATATTATTCATTTTTGATAAACAATTGCCTTTTTCCATAATAACAACCGTGTTTGTCTTACTTATTTTAGTAATTTATAGGTTATTTTCTTTTTCAATAAGCTAATGTTACTGATTAACCTTTTTAGAATATCTGGAAGCATTGGTTTTGAGAAACAGGCATACTCTAAACTTTTACAAAATTTAACTTCACCATTAGTAAATTTTCTGTACTTTTCAAAATTAGAGAATGACCTAGTAACATAAAAACAAAAAAACTGTTTGTCATAGCAAAAAGTAAAACCTAATCCGTAGCCTAGATAACAAAAAGAATCTTTGTCCAGCAGTTTACTAAATAGGATCATCACAAAGGAGGGGTTTGTATTCCAAGTGCATTCGCTGTTTTGAATGATATGGTCTAGCTTACAGTTCGGATTCTATTTGAGCCTACTGAACTTCCTTCTGAATTTATTATAGCAACAGTGCAGCATGTCTTTCTTTCAATACGTAGATATAGCCTTCTGATAGGATCGATTTTTTCTTTTTTTTTCTCATGAAATGGAAAATGCCTATTATATTTCAAGCTTCTTTAGTTCAATGTGTCTCTTAAAACATGCAGTTCTATAAATTATCAAATGGTCAAGCCGATAACAAGAACAACAAATGTTGCGGTAAGGTAGATCTAGAAAACATTTGTTTATCCTGGCGTGTCTTAACAAATACAAATTGTAACTTCCGTATCTGATCCTAGATTAACATTTTGTAGGCACAATCCGTAAAGCGTTCCTTTGCTTATCGATATGATAAAATTTATGACATGTATGTTTCTAGACCCGAACGCACCAAAAAGAGCACCACCATCCAGTGACGTTTCTTACTTGTCGCGTCTTTGCAAAGTCGCTTTCTTTTATATCAACTGACGTTTCTATATCTCATTTTTTAATATCCCCTGATGATGTGATCATTGCACGAAAGTACACTTGAGAACTTAACGTTTTTCATTTTCCTGGGGAGTTATTTTATATACTAGATCACGCGAACGCTTGTGACATCTTTTGACATAGATACCACACGTTTCTTAAACTACTTTTCCACAAGCTTACAAGGTCTTCCACCTTTCCTTACTGGTTTTTCGAAATTATTAATCTAGGATCAGACACGGAAGTTACGATTTGCATTTTTTAAGACACGCCATGATAAACAAGTGTTTTCTAGATCTATCTTACAGCAACAATTGTTGTTCTTGTTGTCGGCTTGACCATTTGGTGATCTATAAAATTGCATGTTTTAAGAGACACATTGAACTAAAGAAGCTTGAAATGTAGCAGATTTTTCCATTCCAGGAAAAAAAAAAGAAAATCGAGCGTATCAGAAGGCTATGTCTATTTATTTGAAGAACGCCATGTTGCAGTGTTACTACAATAAATTCAGAAGGAAGTTCAACAGGCTTAAATAGAAACCGAACTGTAACCTAGAACATATCATTCAAAACAGTGAATGCACCAGGAAAACAAACGCTTCCTTTGTGATGAGCCTATTCAGTAAAGTGCTGGCCAAAGATTCTTGTTTTTTTTTATATAGACTATGGATTAAGTTTTGTTTGCTCTGACAAAGAATTTATTTGTTTTGATATAACTAGGTCATTCTCTAATTTTGAAAAGTTCAGAAAGTTAAGTAATGGTGAAGTTAACATTCGTAAAAGATTAGCGTATGTCTGTTTCTCAAAATCAGTGCTTCCAAATATTCTAAAAAGGTTAAACAGTGTCATTAACTAATAGAAAAACAAAATAACCTACAAATAACTAAAGCAAGTAAGACTAACACGGTTGTTATTATGGAAAAAGCCAATTATTTATCAAAATGAATAATATACTATATGATAATACAACATTCTTGAAACTCAGTAATAATCATCCAAAAATAGTTAATTCTTTCATCAAAAGGTTTTCATCATTGTTTCCTTCTCTGCCATATACGTATGGGCTAATTAATTACATTGGCGAAACTTTCCACAAAGAATTTAGCGATTTCACTGCTGTGTATCACAAAGAAATTATCAGAAGCATAGTTTATTAAGCCAATTAGTGGAAAAGATATCAAATTCTAATATCTTCAACATTTTAGATTTGATTAGAAGCTTGAAAATCCTCAAGTTGATTTTGATTCCATTTGGTAAGTTTTTTTGTTTCATGTTTGTTCACAAAAGTTCCAGTTGATATCCTTCTATAATATTGGGTTAATTTCTTGGTTAATTCTGACTACCTGCTTCAAACTCTGTTTTAACTGAATTGATTAAATTGTGGATAAAAGATATTGTGTTTAAATTAATTGGAAAATATCATGCTCAAATAACTTTTATTCCTATGAGTGACCTTCTTTCACCAGTAATGAGCACTGTTTACATGGAATTCTTTGAAGCATAATTACTAAAAGGATAACTTACCATCTAAAGCAATGTGCATTAGTTGTGTAGATGATTTTCTTCTATCAACCTTAATGGAGAGTTAAAATATAATTTGATATTGTCTTTTTATAAAGACTGTATGATACATATGCATAAAAACATGTTTAGGTTTGGCATTTACAGATAAACTTCCAATATTTTTCATATTTTCAATATTACTTAGGTCAAAATTACAGAGCTAAATTATTATCATTCAAGTCGATGTTTCTTAGAACATTACGTATATGAAATCCGGAATTTATTGATGATGAGTATGAAAAGATATATTTTATTGGTTCCAGTTTAAAGTAGACTTGATCTTGATCAATAAATCCCTTAAGTTTGAAATGAAATTATTTTATACACTTTAACGAAAACCTTTCCTTAATACTAAGGATATGTTACTTCTCCCGTTCAGTGACAATTTTACATTACTTACTACATTCCTTAAATCTTTTCACGTAAATCTAGTCGTCAGCATATAATACACTATAAAGGATATTTAAATAAATAACTCACTAGAAAATCAGAGTATACTTTATATCGCTCAGACTTGTAAGCATCTTTGTATCATACTTAAACAATATTCATATAGTATAAGAAGCAGACAAGAATCCAAGTTTTCTTACCCACATATATAACTCTAACAATTGCAATGACTGGATTAATGCCAATTTAGTTATTAAATGTAACTTCTTTACCATGACAAATATCACTGTATATCTTATAATTAAATGCATGAATTGAAGGTATATGCATATATGATACCTGTTTTATAGGCAAAATCTGTAAAGCGTTCTCTTTCTTGTCGATATAATGAAATTTATGACAGGCATGTTTCTAGACCCGAGGCCACAAACCAGAACACCATCATCCAGTGAAGTTTCCTACTAATCGCGTCTTTGCAAAGTCGCTTGCTTTCATATCAACTGACGTTTCTATGTCTCATTTTTTAATATCCCTTGATGATGTTATCATTAAACGAAAGTACACTTGAGAACTTAACGTGTTTCATATTCATGTGAAATTATTGACATGGATACAACACTTTTCTTAAACTACTTTTCCACAAGTTTACCTAATTTTTTACCTTTCGTCTTTTTAAATTATAAATCTAGGCCCAGATATTGAAATTACGATTTGAATTTCTTAAGACACGCCCTGATAAACAAGTGCTTCCTAGATCTACCTCACCGAAACAATTGTTGCTCTTTTTGTCTGTTCGACCAATTGATAATTCATAAGATAGCACCTTCCATGAAACACATTGAACTAAAGAAGCTTGATTTGAACTACGCCTTTTCCATTTCAGGAAAGAGAAAAAATAGCGCCAGTAAGAAGGCTATATCTACATATTGCAAGAACGCCATGTCGCAATGTTGCTACAATAAATTCAGAAGGAAGTTGAATTGACTCAAATAGAAACCGAACTGTAAGCTAGACCATATCAGTCAAAACACCGACTGCACTAGGAATACACACCCTTCCCATTGTGATGAGCCTATTCAGTAAACTGATGGACAAAGATTCTTTTTGTTATCAAGACTACGGATTAAGTTTTGTTTGCTCTGGCAAAGAATTTAGTTGCTTTGATATAACTTGGTCATTGTCTAATTTTGAAAAGTACAGAAAATTTACTAATGGTGAAGTTAACATTTGTAAAAGTTTAGTGTAAGCCAGTTTCTCAAAACCAGTGCTTCCAAATATTCTAAAAACGTTAATCAGTATTATTAGCTAATTGAAAAAGAGAATGACACAAATTACTAAATCAAGACTAACTAGGATGTTATTATGGAAAAGGCAATGTTTATCAAAAATGAATAATATGTTATATGACGATACAACATTCTTGAAACTCACTAATAATCATCTAAAAATAGTTAATTGCCTCATCAAAAGGTTTTCATCACTGTGTCCTTCACTGCCATATATGTATGGGCTAACCAATTACATTAGCGAAACTTTCTAGGAAAAATTATAATGATTTCACAGTGCTCTATCACAAAGAAATTATCAAAAGCATAGTTTATTAAACAAATTAGTGGATAAGATATGAAATTCTAATATCATGAAAATTTTAGATATAATTAAAAAGCTTCATGATCTCGTTGATTTTGATTCCATTTGGTAAGTTGTTATGCTTCATGTATGTTCACAAAAGTTCCAGTTGATGTACTCTAATAATATTTGGTTATTCTCTTGGTTGATACTGATTACCTACATCAATTTCTGTTTTAAGTGAATTGATTAAATTGTGGATAAAAGACTGTGTATTTAAATTTATTGGAAAATATGATGCTCAAATAATTTTCATTGCGATGAGTGACCTTCTTTCACTTGTAACGAGCACTGTTTACATGGAATTCTCTGAAGCATAAATACCAAAGGATATCTTAACCTCTAAAGCAATATGCATTACTTGTGTAAATTTTCTTGTGTTTACCAAAAAAATAAAGATTAAAAAACATTTTTCCCATTACTTTCACATATATTTCCTTCAATTAACTTTAATGTAGAGTTAAAATATAATTGGAAGTTGTCTTTTTATTAAGATTGCATGATCCATATGCATAAAAACATGTTTAGATTTAGCATATACAGAAAGACTACCAATGTTTGTTCATATTTTCCATATTATTCAACTCAAAATTACAAAGTTAAATTGTGGGTAAAAGACTGTATATTCAAATTTATTGGAAAATATTATGCTCTAATATTTTTTATTGCTGAAGATGACTTGTTTCACTAGTAATGAGGACTGTTTACACGGAATTCTTTGAATCATAATTACTAAAGGATATCTTCTCCTCTATAGGAATAAGCTTTAGTTGTGTAGATGATTTTCTTGTGTTTAGCTAAAAAACATTTTTCCTATTACTTTAATATATATATCCTTCTATGACATTAAAGTAGAGTTAAGATATAATTGAATGTTGCCTTTTTGTTAGGATTATATGATCCATATTCATGAAAACATGTTGATGTTTTGCATATACTGAAAAACTACCAATGTTTGTACATATTTTCAATATTACTCAGCTCAAAATTCCAGTTATATTAACATCGTTCAAGTCGATATTTCCTAGGGCACTATGTACAGGAAGTCCGGAGTTTATTGATGATGAGTATGAAAGAATATATGTTATTGATTCTAAATTAAAGTATCTTAGCTCTTGATTAATAAATCCATCATGTTTGAAAGGAAATAATTTCATAATCTAATATAAACCTTTACTTGATATTAAAAATCTTTTACTTCTTGCTTTCAGTGACAACTTTACATTACTTATTACGTTGCCTAAATCTTTTCAGGTAAATTTTGTCGTCTGCAAGTAACACACTATAAAGGATATCTTAATAAGGAACTCACCAGAAAATTACAGTGTTTTGTGTCGCTCAGACTGGTAAACATCTTTGTGTCATACCTAAACAACATTGATATATTATAAGAAGAAGACAAGAATCCTAGTTTTCTGACACATATTAACAACTCTGATAACTGTAATGATTGGATTAATGCCAATTCAGTTATTAAGTATAAATTCTTTACCACGAGAAATATCACTGAATATCTTATTAAATGCACAGATTGAAGGTATATACATAAACGATAGCTGTTTTGTAGGCACAGTCTATAAAGCGTCCTTTCTTGTCGATTTGATGAGATTTATGACAGGCATGTTTCTAGACCCGAACGCACCAACCAAAACATTACCATCCATTGACGTTTCTTACCAATCGCGTCTTTGCAAAGTCACTTACTTGTATATTAAATGACATTCCTATGCCTCATATTTGAATATCCAATAATGATGTGATCATTTTACGAGAGTACATTTTAGAATTTAACGAGTTTCATTTACCTGTGGAATTACTGCATACACAAGATCAGGCACACCCTTGTGACATCTTTGACATGGACACCATAGTTTCTTAAACTGCTTTTCCACAAACTTTCCTGGTCTTCCACTTCTCGTTACTGGTTTTTGCAAATTGTTGATATAGGCCCAGATACTAAAGAAACGATTTGAATTTTTTAAGGCATGCCCCGATAAACAAAAGCTTTCTCGATCTAACTTATCGCAGCAATTGTTGTTTTTGTTGTCGGCTCGACCATTTGATAATTCATGAAATTGCATCTTTCAAGAAACACATTGAACTAAAGAAGTTTGAAATGGAGTAGGCTTTCTCCATTTTAGGAGAAAAATTAGAAAAAGATCGCGCCTATCAGAAGGCTATATCTACATATTGGAAGAATACCATTTTGCACTGTTGCTATAATAGATTCAGAAGGAAGTTGAAAAGGCTCAAGGAGAAACCAAATTCTAAGCTAGACCATATCACTGAAAAAGTGATTGGACGGGGAACAGAAACTCTTCCTTTGTGATGAACCTATTCAATAAACTGCTAGGCAAAGATTCTTTTTGTTATCTAGGCTAAGGATTAAGTTTGTTTGCTCTGACAAAGAATTTAACTGTTTTGATATTACACGATCATTCTCTAATTTTGGAAAGTACAGTAAATTATGTAATGGCGAAGATAACAGTTGTAAAAATTTAGTGTAAGCCACTTTCTCAAAATCATTGCTTCCATATATACTAAAAAGGTTAATCAGTGTCATTACCTAATTGAAAAAGAAAATGACATACATATTACTAAAACAAATAAGAAAAACACATTTTTGATTATGGAAAAAGGCAATAATTTATCAAAAATGAATGATCTACTATATGATGATACAACATACATAAAACTCAGTAATAATCATCTAGAAATAGTTAATTCTCTCTTTAAAAGGTTTTCATCACTGTTTCTTTCAATGCCATATATTTATGGACAAACCAATTACAATAGCGAAACTTTCCAGCAGGAATCATAGTGATTTGACTGCGCTCTAACATAAAAATCATCAAAATGCATAACTTCTTTATTAAGCCATAAATTGATCAAGATATCAAATTCTAATATAATGAACATTTTAGATTTAATTAAAAAGCTTCATGATCCTCACGTTGATTTTGATTCCATTTCGTAAGGTATTCTGTCTTATGTTTGTTCAGAAAAGTTCCAATTGATGTTCTCATATGATATTTGTTTAATTTCTTGTTTAATAATGATTACCTGATTCAAACTCTGTTTTATTGAATTAATTAAATTGTGGATAAAAGACTGAGTATTTAAATTTATTGGAAAATATCATGCTCAAATATTTTTTATTGCGATGAGTTACCCTCTTTCACCAGTAATGAGCAGTGTTTACATGGAATTCCTTGAAGCATAATTTATTAAAGAATATCTTACCCTTTAAAGAAATATGCATTAGTTGTGTAGATAATTTTCTTTTGTTTAGCCAAAAAATGAAAAATTAAAAATATTTCTCCCAGTACTTTGATATATATTTCCTTCAATCAACTTTAATGTAGAGTTAAAATATAACTGGATGTTGCCTTTCTATTAAGATTGCATGATCCATATTCATAAAAACATGTTTAGGTTTAGCATATACAGAA
>JAYMFT010367545.1:0-5000 GCA_038088735.1 Panulirus argus
ATATATATTTACTGCTAAACAAAATTAGATCAGATATCTATTTTCATACAAAACTAATTCTCTCTGGCCCTGGCGTTGCTCTATGTTTTGCTGCATCACATGATCGTTTACCGTCTAAAAAATTGCGGCAGTCAGATAATTTCATACTCGAATAGTTTCATGACCATATGATGAGCTCTGGCGTCATCATTAGCATGGAACGAGAGAACTGGATTTTGGAGTAATGTTTGCGTGGACACCTGGTTGGTGTGGATATTCCGTATGTTCAGGGTCGGTGATGTAGTAGGTAGAGAACTAGGGATAGAAGGATGGTAAATGGGAGCAGCTTAGATGGAGTAGGGTGCAGATGTTTACTTGGTCTCGTGGAAGATGGTTAAATGTGTGGAAGGTTGGTCTACGGAAGGTCAGTGTGGTCTCTGGAATACGAGCTATATGGTCTTCCAGTGTTTGGAAAATTTGATATATGGCCGGGTGTTTATTGGAGGGATGGTTAGCGTAAGTGGAAGGCGGGGTTGTGTGTAGAGGGTTGGTGTGTGATGGGTTGATATGTAGAGGGTTAGTGTATGGTGGATTAGTGCATCAGATGCTTGTGTTGAAGTTTGGTGCACGAATGAAGGTCAGGTGTGTGTGCAGAGGGTTGGGTGGTTGAAGGGAGCTACCGGAGACAGAGCACGTGTGCTGTTTATGAAGAGGGATGGTTCTTGGGCAAGTGTGGTTAGCGAGAGAAGAGTTGTGGATAACCAGTTGACGAGAAAAGAGTTTTGAGTGAGTTTGGTGGAGATTTGGATGAGTGTAATGGATGTGTGAAGAGTTTTGACCGCGGAGAATAATTCGCTGTGTAATATGTGACTGACCACCAACTACTTACCTGAGTACAGGAAGGTATGATCAATGTACATTTAACGCAGTGGTGTAACACTGTACTGACTTGATTGTTACGTGTCCAAGACTTGGGTCCGTACCGCCCACCAGGGTTCTCAATGGGCCAATAGCAGTACTCTCCTGACGACGCGAGGCTCATGGGACATTCTTGGAAGAAAACGTAATGGCCATGCACGTACACTGTCAAGTTGCCGAAATTGTGATACGATGATGAGCTTAGTGCATATGGTGCCTGATTGATCATTCGTACCACATGAGCGAGAGTGTTCGACCCCTTGGGCACGACGGCACGACCCTTTTGGCCTTTGAGCAAGGTCCAAGGTCCATCCGGCATGCTATTTACGTCTGACTGTGAGGTACAACTCCTGTATATGGATTGCTAGATGTAGCTGCTTCAGCCTTGGCGTTTTCTGCTTCATTGCCGCTGGTACTAACCTGTCCAGGACACCAGCATAGTTCTTCACTCTTTTACTTTGAGTGGAGTATGACAGTCCAGTCTGGGACTTTTTGGATTTCTGGATACTTTTTTGTAATGTGCGTTATTGCTTGAAGTCCACCCTGGGAATCATAGAAGATTGCAAAATATCCTCTTTGGGATTGCTCAGGTAGTGCAAGTGCATGCAGTCTGAGTGCCACTCAGGTCTTCTGTAAGTATGGAAGATTTTCTCAGGGATGTTTTGCTCTGCAAGATTCCTCTTCAGTTCTTGCAGTCCTCGTAACGTGGAACCTTCCAGGGAGGGTACCGGGTTTAAACCTATTCCTCCAGTTTAGGTTTTGTATCCGGCCAACTCTTCAGCGGTATTTGTTTTTCTTCACATCAAAAGCTTCAGAGAAGTGATGATGTTGATCAGATGCGTAAGTCTTCTCTGAAACAAGAACATACTTATGTCTGAGGTTAGGGTGATGTACGATTAAGCTTAAATAAAAAGAGACACTTTAAGCCAAGTTCTTTGCGTCTCAGATTCTTAACGAGCTCAACATGATCTGCATAAGGCGAGTTAGCGAAGGCAGCAGCAGCGAAGGAGCTGGAAATTCTTACCTCCTGTATTATCATCCCTTTTTCGAAATAGGAACAGAGGGAAGGTTGTTTCCTCAATGGCTCAGTCGTCTGTTCCTGACGCTGCCTTGCTAAACCGGAGCAAGACAAAACTGGTATACGGGAAGAATTATCATTATTATTATCACATCTACCAAGGTGTCCAGTGGATTTAATTGGAGAGGAAGGGAGGTAATTCTGAACGACATTCGTGGATGACGAGGAGAGTGAGGGGGGGGGGTTACGTGGAGGACATTGACCCCGGGTCGAGAAAGACTTGCAGGAGGAGGGAGGAGAGGCGACGATTGCTGAAGGAAGGAGCCACACTGAGCCAAAAAAGGGAAGGTCCACTGGGAAAGAGAGAGAGAGAGAGAGGGAGAGAGAGATGGGAGGGCAGCCGTTATATCCTCCCTCCTGAGGAGACGGTGAAGAGCGAGCGGCTCTCGGTGCCGTGCACGAGGGGCGGCGGGCGGGCAGATGAAAGTCCTCCTGTCAAAGACGCTATTGTCTGTGTGAAGCACCTGTAACTGAGGTGGCTGTTGCCTTGCAGCTGCTCGCCCTGGAGGACGCCTCCCGGCAGCTGCTGCAGGTGCAACGGCCACGTCTCCCTGGGGGCGCCACAACAGCTTACGCCACCACCACCACCACCACCACGTGTATATTCTTAGCTCACGTGTGTGTGTGTAAGATGATATCCGGGTCCGGATGAGGGCTTTAAGCAGGTAGGTAGGCTTCCGGACGGGTTACACATACGGTTCCTTGGTAATACAGACAGATAGGAGTACAGTCTCGTCAAGGACCTTCTCGCTCAGAGTGTTTCCATCATTTCCCTGCTCCTGCGGGGAGTGCAGCGTCGAAGATTGCAGGAGCCACGTTAAAAGGCACCTCGGTGGTGGTAAGTTAGCGTTGCTGACCACTCGACCACTGGCCAAAGTTCGATTCCCGGCGAGGGCACCCGTCTGCGAAATGCTGGTCCCCTGTTGGTCTCCTGGTGTTAAGAGGCTATTACTAAAGTACCTTAACTTTCTGTTTAGTAACTGTTATAGTAATTGTTAGTTTAAGGTGTCATTATCTGTTTAGTTTTATGAATTATCAGCTTATTTATTTGTGGATTATTCTAAACAACCATCCACTTTGTTAGGTTTAATTTCATTTATTAAAACCCAAGATTTGTGTATTGTCTCATTGCTTTTTTCAGTGCAGGAATAAACCTTTTGAGAAATGAATGTGTACACGTCTGATTATTATCTGTAATTGGTTTCTGTATTAGAGTTGTGTCAGCTTCAGAAACTTCCCTGCCGAGTGAAAGCCACTGTTGCAGCTGTTCGTGTCTGCTTGGATGGAGTTAAGGGGAAAAAGAAATCGTGTAAAGATCCTTTACAGTTGACAAGACTAAGTCCAACTGATGTGTTCATTTCTTTTTCTTATCATCATTAATGCCAGCATAGATTTAATGCACACGGCTCACTACGTGATATATTTACTATGCACGAAACCGATGTATATGCCTGGAATTTTAAGTCTATTCGACTTTATGCAATGCTCTCGTACTGCTAACGTACCGTTGAGACATCGTATGAAGTTATTTAAGAAAGTTTATCACTTATAATGTTAATCTAGAACGTTTATCTAACGTCATATCAAGTTAAACTTAACTTTAGAAAGCTTTTCAGACGTCATGTGAAGTTCAAGTCATTCTAGAAAGTTTATCAGACGTCATGCAAAGTTAGATTTATTCTAGAAAGTTTGTTAGACGTTATATAAAGCTAAAATTATTGCAGAAAGTTTATCAAACGTCGTAAAAGTTAAATCTATTGTAGAAAGTTCATCAGACGCCACACAGAATCAGTTATTGTCCTAGTGTCGCATCATGCTCTAAAAAAAACTTCTTGTCTAGCTTGTCTCAGACGTCGTCCGTCTTGCTCAGACGTGTACGTAGCCCCCACGCACTTCACCGCACCGACAAAGGGGCGGCTGTTTTGATGCCCGAGCCCTTATCTCAGCTTATCGCATTCGAAGCTCAGTCGTCTCCGGGGACCCAGCATGGACGACGCCCTTGGCGAAAGAACAACATCCTCCATATAAAGATTGGATGGAAAAATTAAAAAATTAAATACAGGCGGTTTTCCGATTGGGATGTTATCTGTTTAGCCTTTCATTAGTACGGACTAATTTCGGTGTTGTAACCTCTGTCAGGGACAGTCTGGGTGCAAGTGGTCTTAGAGCATGTTTAGGGTTGGTTGGCAGCACCGTGGTTTGTGACTGGTGCAGAGCGCTCCCGTGCCAGATGGACTGTTGATAAATGGACGTCGGTGTCCTTCTCCACCTGACTTAGGTGTGTGGGTGTGTGTTTGTGGACAGTGATGCCTCTCAGATGCAGGTGACAGCATTGGTCAGTTCGCAATGGTTCCTCGCCTCACAGAATATCCCCCAGAAGCGATTGAGAAAAACAAGGTCAATCAGCATTACGGTCTTGAAGTTAGACACAGCTGCAGATAGCTCGGGCCTTATTTATCCTCAAGGGCTTTTAAGTAGCTAGTCATGTGTCTTGGTGTTTTTGCCATCCTTTGGAGGCACGGGTAATCGTGAAATTCTTCCGAGTGACAGAGACGGTGTTGGTGAAGCAGCCAACGCTCTTGGCCCGTGTAGCTAGTAGCGTACCATTCACCAGAGTTTTTCGTTGGAAGGGCCGTGAAGTTCCGGTGGATGGAGAGTGCGACATCTGATGTCAGGGGTATCAAAGTGGCTCGGAGACACTATGACGTAAAGGGGATAAAGGTCTCGCATTATAGACACGCTGATGTAAATCTGTGTACACACAAGATTGGGGCCTGTTTTGCTGGCTAAATGTTGCCGCCGAGTACATGTGGGCAGGTTCTGACTGATGTTGGGCGACGGAGGCGAGGCGTTTGGGATTGGTGGTGGCGAGTGAGTTGAAGTCGCCGATGTAAACTGAGTTGAGCTCCTTTGGCGTAGGTGTGGGGGAAGTCCATCGCCGTCAAGACTGCCTGATCTAATGCAACGTATTGCAATACCACAGATACGTTTAAGCATAACCATGATTAATATTTCGCGTCAGATC
>JAYMFT010367545.1:10000-22095 GCA_038088735.1 Panulirus argus
CTTATGAGGAGACAGACTCAACTATATACCGCGATGTCATTAAGGAAAGAGACACAGAAAACACAGAACTTATAATGAGACAATCTCGAGTTTTTTCTTTTTTTTATCAAGAGTGACCACTGAACACGAGTTGAACATCCGTAACAAATATGATTCCTCAAAGGAGATACGTACATAAAACAGAAACAAGAACCTATGAAGAGAGAAAATACACTTTATGTAATCCTGTCTGGGAGTACAAGCCGTAGAACACTGGCAGAGCTTACGAAGAGACGAGTTAAACAAAGGAATTCGATCAGCAATGTACCAATGGAGTTCATTCGAGGCTGTTTGTGATATTGGAAGATACCACAAACTCACGGAACAGTTAGTGTGGTTCCACTCTATATGTGACTGTCTGAAAATGGATTGCGGAACAACAGACAATGCCCATGAAAAGAAAAATATTTGCGCCTCCTTAATTACAAAGAAGGTTAACAAATATATGTTTTGTAATCACTTGAAAGTCTTTTCCTACTCTCGTCATTGTAAACTCTGACCCCCTCCAGTCCTACAAACGGCCTCGAAAGGACCCAGCAGTTTGTTGCTGTTTGAATTCCTTCGCGTAAAACACCAGCGGGTTTGAGTTGTAATGGAACTGACACTATGTACATTTGGTTTGTACAAGCCTAGAGGGAACACACGGGCAAGAAGTAGAAAAGACAGAGAGAGACTGTGTCCCGTTTTGGAAGTGAGGCAGATATGATTAATACCTTTTGATACCCTGAGAGACAGAAGAGGTGGTTGGAGGTCTGCATCCTATCTGATTATCACAATGAAGTGGAAATTCACACACAAGTATGACGAACAATGGCAATAGGACCGAGAGGTTGTTTAGAAATGTTGAAGGCAGAGCAAAAACTCAATACACAAACAAAAAAAAAAGGAAATGCTGATAAACTTCAAAAAGACAGTGGAAGAAAAATTACAAATGAAATTTCTTTGAGAATAAGAGAAATAGCAAAAAACAGGAAAGTCCTATGGTAGGGCAAGGTACAGGTCTATACACGGCAAGCAAATAGAAAAAATTTTTATAGTTTTAAATTTCCTAAAGGGTACCGTCAGTCAGTGGCTCTCTTGTAAACATAAATGGTGAGAGTAAATACAGCTGAATGACTGATAACGAAACAAATATAAAAGGTGACATCATAACAGAAAAACAATGGCAACAAACGGAATAATCTCTGGGAGACGCCAGAGTACCCTCTCATATGAGGAAACAGAGTTAAAACACCAAAATATAGAATGATTTACCAGTTGGAGTGGTTAAAGGGAGTCCTACATGTACGTGTAAGAACAGACTTGATAAATATTTCGTTTCAAGTCCACACCTAACATTATTTGTGCATCTGTTTTCCTCTCTACTCTTTACCACACAAATCTGAGAGTTCCTGATGTCTTGTAATATCACAGACACCCACCGAAGAGCCCTGGTCTGTTGCTTGTTTGAATTCCTTTCCATTCCTCTCACCAAATACATATTCTCATACTATCAACTTATAGCAGGGGAAACGGTTTTAAACGATTATAGAGGCGAGTTGTTCCTCTCGTAAGTTAGAAAAGTAATTGAAGATACCATTTGTGCTGCGCCTGCTAACGTAAGAATATATATCAAAAGGCAATGAAGATTTAATAAAGGCTGAAATGATGGGTTTGCCTGAGTGGGTGGCACACTGTGGCTTGGGTAAGATCCCGAAATGTAGCTGATGTCTGGCATGTAATGCAGCAGAGTCACGGCGATGTATGTACAGTCTCCCAAGAAAGCATCTACCCCCCGAGCGTGGTGAAGTTTCGAATAACCTACAGCAGGCCGACCGAGATCGACATTTGACTTTGCTGCCACCCTCATATGCCGTTGTAAACTGCATCAGGGTGGCAGCGAAGTTCAGTTTTAATCTCGGTCGGCCTGCGGTAGGTTATCAGAAACTTCAGGCCCTGTGGGCAGATACTTTTTTAAGGGACTGTACCTCCGTATAAGGAAGACAAGGAGACGAAGGAGACGAACTGACAACAATACGTATGTTATTAAGGGCCTCATGTTGCCCAATGCTTTCACTTGAATCTAAGACTTACAGAAGCATCTTTAGCTTAATCGTCCAGTGATGACAGAGTACGAAGCATTACATGTTGATATATGGATAATAAATGAACACGTATTTAACATTATCCCCTACTGTTCCTCTCACCAATGTCAATGTGTTCGAAATATACATATACCTCTTTTAGTTAAGGGTTAACAATAAGGCGCATTAGAGTGTAGGCTGCTGACATATGACGAGTGACAATAGGTTTCATGAAGGGAACAAGGGGTGTGGCAGACATACAGAGACAGCTAGAAGTAAAAATAACAGATTTTGTGGTAAGCTGAGAGGGTGTGTGGCAGGCAGCGTCGGAAATAGCCGGAGGCGTTGGGTATTTCGTGCGCTAGACTGAGGCAGAGTCGCTCCCCTGAACAGACGGTAAAAATGGGGGAAAAAAAAAAAATGCCAAATCTACCATCATGAGAAACCAGAACTCAAAAGACATCAAACCTCGTGAAAAGCAATGATTTATGCAACTGTTTGATACCATTAGCGTATATACTGGCTGTGTATCTAACAGGAGGAATTCGGTGTGCTGTGTACATTACCCACACACTGAAACAACCGCCCTTGCGCACTCCTTGCTAACGCTGCCCTGTCATATTACTTAAGGCTTCTGCACAGAGATCGAATGGGGAGAGACTGTTCCACTCTATCCATGAGTCGTGCTTGTATTCTTAATCTCTGTGTTGTAGGAATCTAAGTATGTCTCTTTTGGCTCATGAATCACTTCAGTAAACTCCCTCTTAAGTTGGGGGTTCGTTAGTTCCGTCATTTGAGGCATAGCTGGCAATCCCTGGCTCCTTCTGTCACCTGATGAACAGCTCCGTCACAAGCAAAATAC
The DNA here is from genome assembly GCA_038088735.1 of Panulirus argus. Taxonomy (NCBI): domain Eukaryota; kingdom Metazoa; phylum Arthropoda; class Malacostraca; order Decapoda; family Palinuridae; genus Panulirus; species Panulirus argus. The sequence continues at coordinate 12,965 of JAYMFT010367545.1, forward strand.
CTATCGTCACCACCAAAGACCCAATCACCAAAATACAGACAGCCTCGTCAGCAGGAAATTGCCAACTTGAAGGAATACATTATGAGGACCTCTTCTTTCGTCTACTTAACCGCAGTTTTTTTTATTCTACCCAAGAATCTATCTTTATATACACGCACAAATAAATATACTGTGTGTGCAACATGGCGGCAAAACCACTAAGGAAAGCCGAGTGTTCCTGCATTAGTCAGCCATCGTGGTTGGGTCGGCATGAGGACCCGTATCACTGCAAAAACATTTGTCCTCAACACAGCGTCCCAGCTGCACTCAAGTCGGCAGAAGAGATCTGTCCATTCCCAAGGTTGAGAAGTTGAGTGGGACGCCAGAGGGATGAATGACACGTTTAACAATATAATCATCACTGACGTTCTAATGACTAACTGCGAGGTGGAAAAACAGAGCAGGTGAAAAGGTTTGAAATCATCCGACGGATAAGCTTAGAATACGTCATTTTTCTCAAGAAAAAGTGTAATGCTAAGGAGGCGTGTTTAGCGAAGGGGGTGACTGTTCAGGAAGACGTGGTCATCAGCGCATCAGGCCGGACCGGGTCACCTGCTGGGGTCTATTGCATGGGCCGGTCTGAGTGCGGGTCATCATCTCTCAACGGCGCCTCCTGGTCAGGGGACGAGCCAGGGGGCCGCCTCTCTCCACCCCGAAGCATGTTCGCGTGTCCGTCCCTCGACGGTACATCTCGCTCGTGTCTCACTTCACTTGGACGTTGGTTGGCCTCCTGCTCCCTGTGCTTGTGGTATCTATCGTCCGTCCGGCGCAGGACCTACCTCTTAAGAGCCTGCGTGCCTTCAAAGACAGTATTTTAAATCTAGATATCCACGGCGTCTCTTGCTCCGGGATGGGTGCTGGGCTATATATATATATATCAATCATACAACCCTAGGACCCCTTTTGTGAGCTCCTGCAGCTTTGACGATGCTTTCCAATCAAAAGCAAGGAACTGGTGGACTACAAACGTTTGGAGTTAGAAATTCTTCGACAAGACTGTTCCTCCTCTCAAGTGATAATGATACAGGCTCGAGGGTGGGTGACTTCAGGAGCGAAGTCTATCTACCGAGTAAAGGAAGTTTTACATGTAAATCTTATGGTTTACAGAGAGAAAGTGTGTGTGTGTGTGTGTGTGTAAGGAGAGGTCAGTGACTTTAAGGGCAAAGCTGGGTATGTAGGAAGGTATAGCAGTCCCCAAGCATTGTTGTGGATTCTTAGGCACAGGTTAGCCAGCCTGTCTTTTGTTGATGCCAATATGTTGGCATTACCAAGTTCCCGGATGACAACGCGTCGTCTCAGATGAGGTGACCCATTTCATGCCGAGCAGAGGACAAAGCCGCTTCTGGCTTGGGTTTCTGATGTAACGTACGACATATAAAACTTCAGTAAGGTCCCGCAAGATATAGTGATGCTTCATCCAAGGCGAGAGGATACTAGGAGACCGTCCTCTAGACAACAACTGCACAGACTCACTGCACTCGTCTTGATGTCATCACAGTGTACGCGGAAGAAGCCGATGAATTCATCGATCGCTGGTAAACCTCCATCTCGGGCACATGAGATGGGGTAGTCTGAAGTAAACAGCTTATATAAGGGTTGTACACTTACTGGATGTACCACAGTCAAGACTGTGACGATCCAGCACGGAATGTGGACTCCTTAGGCAACACAGTGTGTTGTAGTGACCTTGTGTGCTCGATTTTGAGTCTTGTGGCTTTGGTAAATAAGGAAGTAAAGCACATTTGCTCTTCCAAAATTCTCTGACGAACCTTTATTGTGTGTGTGATCCAATGTCGTCAAGGATGCACGAGTTGTCCACGTTTAAACGTTTGGGGACTTTGAACGTTGTATCTTAAGGATATATATACTTGATGAAATACCTCTAGGCAACCTCCAGAATAAACCAGACACTTCGCCGTGTTCAGTCCATAAATCAAAGTTCACAAAAGTCTTCGTGACTTCCATATATGAATTTTCATGGAACACTGACGATTGGGTATTCTAAATATCCACCTGCAACGTTAGATAATTAGATATCCATAAAGGAAATAAGGTAATACTTATGGCAGGAGGTAATTTAAACATTTCCCGCATGGGCCAGCGCTGGGTCTAGTCCAGAGACCCGCGAGAAAATATCACAGCCAATGGTGCGGTATGTCTTGAGCCCGGGTTGGAATCTCAGCGGTGGAGTCGCTGCCAACTTGTCCTTCGATTCTCTACCCCATGAAGGGAATCGAACCCTTCAATCTTCTTCAGAATATATATATATATATATACACCAAGGGTCAATATTTTCTGTTGGAATGTCCGATGCTTTTCTGAAGCCAAAACATTGTAAGGTTAATAGCAATTTGCTTTAGCGAGATATGAGCCTGAAATCTGCTCCATGAGTTCCTTCTATCCTATATGAGGCTCCTGCACCGCTCAGGAAGCTGGAGACGTCTACAGATAAAAAAAACCATACGTCATAAAGTGCTGAAGTGTGTGTATGTCGATGTCCAGGGAGCAGGATAATTGAGGGGCAGTTGAGTGCTCACCGTTTTCTTTATGGTAGTTGCATCGTGGGCACAAAGGATCTCGATATAGGCTGGAATAGTGAGTGTTTAGTTGTAGCGATGGGTTTAGTCCAGAGCGTAAATGCGACTGAGTGACTCGTGTATGTCTGGGGAGTGTAGTTTCTGATGTGTCTGGTGCATTGGAGTTGAATAACCAAGAATGAGCGATTCATATCCTCTTCAGGAGAGATAAGAAACAGAAAAAAATATAACATCTTACTTTATCCAACCCCGCCACAAAATTTGACACGAAAACGGAGAAGATATCGGTTAAGTACGTAAGGCAGGAATACGTGAATATGCCATTAATATTTATTGAGGACAGAAAACGAAAATAAAAAAAAAAAAATGCCACAGAATGATCATTACATTTGATGGAGTTTGTAACTTTAGTGTCCAAATGATTGACTGTTACCCGGGGTTACGACTCCACACCAATACCCGAAGGATGACTGGTAACGGAACTGGAAGCAGCGATCGTATTGCCAAGGAAAACTAATCCTGTCTTGACTCTCCAGGTTATATGGTCTCATGTGGTCAAGGCACATTGTGGTGCATCCTCCGAGGATATCCTGGGAGTCCTGATCTTCCTGTCAGTTCAAACGACATCACTGTACCTTTCCTGGGCCTGACCTGTGATTGGCTGGTTCCATGCACGTCTCCTGGGTTGTGAGCTACCGCACTGCTAGTGTTATCGAGCTATGCTACGTCTTAACATACATACTCGTTTTCTTCCCGTAATTCCTGCTACTGTCGACAAATCTGACCTGTTATTCTGTGTTGTGCTGTGTTGGCCAGGGCTCCCTGCAATCTCTGTTGCGTCCTGGGTTTGTTTGGTTCTTATCTGAGGAGGTCCTCCGGGCTTCACAGGCACAGTTGCCTTCGTCTGCCTTCTGTGACGCCAGCAACACTTTGGTAAAGACGTTCCTAACGCTGTACTACCCATCTTAAGGCTCGTTAGTCTTCCCTCAACCTTGCAACCGCTCTTGCCAAGGTTGAGGAATATACCAATACAGACTCCTCTGGGGGAACAATATCACTGTTTATGAATTCGTCTGTGTATACTGTCTGGTAAATCGATATCACAGACTTCAGGAAGGTGTCAAGTCAGAGTTCACGCGGCGGCGGCGGCCTATTCGCACGACCATCGTAAATATTCGTGGCCATTACTGAGTTCTGTATCTGGCAAACAGGACAAGAAGTACCAAACTAAGGAAAGAGATCTGGTATACAAAAGGAGAATATATTGAGCCAAGCGGCAGCTCAGTCGTAACGAGACAGAGGGGAAAAACTATCAATTCTAACACAGATTGAAAGATGATTCCGAGACCACCACTTCAGCACTCCTTACTTAGGACTGATGGTCTTTATATATATATATATATATATATATATATATATATATATATATATATATATATATAAAAAAAATAAGAGCATAGATAAAGGACAAAATGTCGTCACCGCTGGATCAAATCTACGCTAGAGGTCCTGTTGGCACTGTATCCCACTTGGAAATGACAGACACATGTACAGCGAGCCGTCAAACGAATGGACACACGCCAGAACAATCTGTCGCAGTCTGAAAGGAAACCGAACTCTTCCGAGAGCGATCCAGGCAAAAGAATCCTGTAAAAGAATGCGTCGCGACTCATCGAAATACGTGAAGTCGTTAGACTGTATCCGAATTTCGCATCAAGTGGACCAGTCTATCAAAAAGACCGTGAGTTGAAGTAGTGCACCAACTGTGTAACATTTAGAAGCAAAGACATCTGTCCACTGGGGTTGTGTGAAGACCCTCAGTGACGTCTGCAATCCCCACTGCCGTTACCACTTTGACTGTGAGCATGAGATGTACAGTGGAGCAGGTGCACATAACGACAGAACTTACGCTAAGGGCAAAAAGATTTCTTACTTGTAGGTTCATCTTCCACCAACGCCCACACGAGGCTGTGAGAATCCCCGGAGTAAAAATGTTGACGAGTGAAAGCATTGTACAGTGGTGACGACAGCTGGGTAATATGTCCTTTGAAGTGAACTGAACGCGACAAAGAATTGCCACAGAAAAAAATTCTACAATCATCTCTCTCTCTCTCTCTACCAAAGTGTTCCCAAGTAAACCGAACTTTTTTATTCGAAGTTATTCAAGCAACACCCAACGTATAAATGAAACAACCACATAACCCATTTAATAGTATAAAGCATAACCTAAGTTACCTTGACACTGATAGTGTCTTCCAAATAATCAAAGTCCATGTACTATAGACTCGTTTACATAATGCCTTTTTTTATCCCAATCAAGGATATGAATACATATCTTGCATCTTTTGGAGCACCACTAATTATAAACCACTTCTTTGCTTTGTGTTTGTTTGCGTGTACCTATTTGTACCGTACGGTTAGGGAGCTTTACGCTCGTGGGGGGAAGGGGAGCCATCTCTTCAGCATTCTCTACTGTCAAACAACCACTTCAGTTTGTGTAAACTGTCCGCGTTTATCATTTCCTCTCCGAGCTATACCATTCGTCAATCACTCTAATATTGTCAGCAAGTGTTATTCTTTACAAGTGTCGGATACTGTGAGAGCAGGATGCGATAACTTTGTCAGATATTGAGCGTAGGAAGCGATAATTGCGTTATAGTTAACGTACTTGTTAACTGGATGGGGCAACTGTGTGTCAGACGTGGTGTGTAGGCGGGAATAACAGGGCGTCAGGTGTCTATGTCATAATGTCAGGCTATACACTGCCGCGAGTTCCTGGCGATGGCTTTTGCCTCTTCACTCCCGCGGGGCCACCGCACGCAGGTGGTTCCGACTGAAGTACTATATTCTTGGCAGGGGGACGGAGCGCCGCCGCGCCCCCCAGCTAGCCTCGGACACCTCAAGCCCCCTGCCAAATACTTACTCATGCTCATTCTATTTGAAATAGTTCCTAGATACATTGCTCTCTAATGTGGTCGTCAGATTACAAGAGGGTTTGATGGTTTGGTTTCGCTCCGTCCCTCGCTAGACTGAAGAGAACCCATTACCCGCCCCGCTGTGGGTAAGTGTCCCGGCGTCTCGTGACTTCACGGAGGTGGAGTAGACGCCCTGCTGGCAGTAGCAAGGACGCTCTACCAGCCCCAGAGAACCCTTTTTTGGCAAGGCTCACCCGACACCCCCGTGAGTCCGCAAGGGAATCTCGGTCATCTTTTAAAAGTAAACGAATATGGGTTAATCTAGAAATACCTCGCAGTCCTTGATTATTTTCTAAGTGTCCCCAGAGGGGGGGGGGGAGGTCGTTCTGCAAACCTTAACTACTTTGCCTATCAACTTTTTACTTAGTTATTAAAAAGAACCGCCTGTATCGCTGACCTACCTACACACACACTGGCCTTCGGTTAAGAAGTACGAAAATATCAAATCTAAAAAACCTGAGGCAGCAAAAATCTGATATTTGATAATACCGAAGGAAAATGACTGATATAAATTTCCCAAGACAATTAGCAAGTTCATTAGAAGGCATTTGATAATGAACATAACCCGTAAAAAAGGCACCATCCATAACATTTTGTGGAAGAGGAGGCTTAGCTATGCTGATGAATCATTTCGGGTGCTACGTGACGTCACGGAACACGTGACTTTGTTTACATCGCCCTGCTGGAGTACAAGATGACGTTGTTTACATTTGCTACTCTCGCAACCCACTGTAGCCCTGAGCCGCTAGAGTAAAGCCATTATATAACTATTACTACAACAGTCTCCTGATCGATACGTTCACGTAAGAATGATGCATCTGCCACACACCTGTCAGGATAGAGTAATCTGTACTTCATTCTCCAAATCTCTTAGGATATGAGCATCCATGATGATGGTACTGTTTCTCATATCTCTAGTTTAACTGAATGATTATCTTCATACATCTGTCTCTCGCCCGTCAATCATTCAGCGAGTACCTGTTCATCTTCCTTCTCGAGTTTGCCTACGTCTGGCCGAACAGTTTATGCGTTTTCAACGCCCTTCCCCGCGTCCAACCGACTCCTGGTACGAAGGCGTATCCGTGTGTGAGCACATTTTGAAACTCTGTGATCAACTCTTCAAACAAATCTTTTCTTCATTAACAATTACCTCAGATTCCTTCGGTCTGATTCCGTGTTCCCTATGAGGCTATTTTCTCGTGACCTGTGTCGAACTATATTCGATACATGTTTCCCCTGTGCAGTAGAGGTCATTCTAAGCCTGTTACAATAAACGATGATGGTTACTGTAGTCACGACCCGACACTAGTCCTTCACTAACATCCTCCCTACACACAAATTAGTACGTCACCGTCTGTAACTATCCTACAACCATAATCTGACGCTCCTAATTCCTGTCCATTCAAATGTCCTACCATCTCCTAAACATTTTAGTCCATGAATGCGTTTAAATTACTGTTTCTTAAAAGTTTCTATAAATTCCATCCACCTACGCTCTTCGGCCATTGCCCCTCAAGCTTACGAACGGACCTACGTACATCTCTTCTCGCAAACGTCTGCAGACCCTCCGCTTTCGTCCGAGACCACATACACACACCTGCCGTGGTGGTTAGTCAACAAACTGTGGAGCGAGTCCCCAGCAGCAACCCTGCAGGCTAGCAATGAGGGCAGGGACGCCCAACTCCCTGAGACAGACTGGCTATCTTTGCTACCCTGTATCTTTAATCAAATCACGGCAATGATGGCGAGAGAGTCTTAGCATTCTTGGGAAACACAGATCTTCACTTCGTTCTATTGTCACGTATCTTTCTAAACTTCTGTCAGTTGTCCACATTCATAATGTCTAACTCATTTTGCGCGTGTGTGTGTGTGTGTGTCTGTGTAGTGGTGATGCATATTCTCCTGCAGTTTACACTCTGATGTAATCAAAAGGCAAGGCATAATCATCTCCCATGATCATTTATTCCAGTGTCTGTGTGATACACGTACGCGGAGGTACATGATAGAAGCCACAATTGGAAATTGAAATGTAAGTCACCAGAAGTCGTTTTCTATGATCTTACACGAAGCAGCGAATAAATAAATAATACGCCATTAACCGGTTGTACATTTCCTTTATCATTTGGAAAGTCATTGATAAGTAACTGTTCTATTCTCATATTCTGTCCTTTATTATGTGCCGTTTTTTGTTATCAGTTGCAGGCACCGTATGTAGTGAATCCACTCAATATAATGATGGTACGTACAGCTTGAATGTTGAATGCTTTAAGCACAAGCTGTTGCCTCCTCCAGCTCTTGCTGCGCCTTGCGGAACTTGGCCAAGTTGAGAGCGGCGATCTCCTCGGCTTCTTCGATCTGCCGCTTGTAGGTCTTGATCTTCTGCTGCAGCTTGTCGACCAGGTCCTGCATCCTCTCGTGGTTCTTCTTGTCCTCGTCGGCCTGGAAGGATAGCTCCTTGATGCGCCTCTCGCACTTCCTCAGGTTCTTCTGGGCGTCGGAGTGGCGGCGGGCCTCATCGTCCAGCTGGCCCTCCAGCTCCTTAACGCGGGCTTCGAGCTTACCAAGGGCTTTCTTGCTGGCCTTAGAAGCATAGCTCTCGCTCTCCTCAAGCTTGAGCTGCAGGTCCTTCACGGATGCCTCTAAGCTCTTGCGCGTCTTCTCCAGAGTCTGCGAGTGCTCTTGCTCGGCGCGGAGTTCGTCGGCCAGGCGGGCTGCGTCGACCATGGCTTTCTTAGCTTTGTCTTCGGAGTTCTTGGCCTCATTCAGCATGTCTTCATAATCAGCCTGTGATAAGGGAAAAAGAATTAAAATCATTAGGGAGTGCTATACCTATCAATGAATCCTTTCTGCTCACTCTCTCTCTCTATATATATATATCCACCTTTAAGAACGTGCATGACTTCTACCCTGGATGCTAAGTTGATTATATCATTTGTAAGCATCGAACATAACGTAAAAGGTAACTCGTACATGAAGTGTCTGCCATTCGCCTTCAAGTTTCCTCTTGGAAATGGTAAGAGTGTTGTACTGGTTGCTCAGATTGCCGTACTGTTCACGGGCGTCAGCAAGCTCAGACTCCGTCTGGCGACGGCCCCGGTCGGACTGTTCAAGGAGGGTTCGGGACTCTTCTAGCTCACCGTACAGGGCGTTGCCGCGGCGTTCAGAGACAGTGTACTGTTCGCGGTACTCTGATGCAAGACGCTGCGCTTCCTCGACCTTGACTTGCAAGTCCTTCACCTCACCTTGGAGCTTCTTGTATCCCTTCTGGAGGTCGCCGTAAGCCTTGTTGGAGACATCGAGGGAGATTTCTAGCTCGTTGATGTCAGACTCCAGCTTCTTCTTCATGCGGAGGGCCTCGGCTTTGCTCTTGGCCTCAGCCTCGAGGGAAGCTTGCATGGACTCAATAGCACGGGCGTGGCATTTACTGGAAAAATAGAAACATTCTTATATTGCTGAAAAAGAACGAGTGACATAATGAATGATTAATATCAGGAGTTTAAGACGAACATCATATATATATATATATATATATATATATATATATATATATATATATATATATATATATATATATATATAT
>JAYMFT010367556.1:0-22092 GCA_038088735.1 Panulirus argus
TGGAAAGAGTTCAGAGTTCACTCATTAAAAGAGGTCCTGGTGTGATTATATATACATATATATATATATATATATATATATATATATACTCATACCGTATGTAATGATATTGCTATAATTTTGTATTTGGTCCAGGTACTCTACAGTTTCCACTAAAAGAAAAATAGAAAAAATATCCAATGATTACCATTTAAGTTAAGGCTTTCATGTGTTCTGCTTTTATATGGATAACAAATCCCAATACTCACTGATGGTGGGGATGTTGTATGTCTGACATAAGGTACAGTCTTAGAAGTTAGATGATGTGATTTTCTGCCTTAGGTTCCTTGTGGTATTGAGAGTGTAGGGATGCAAATTTTGCTCATTGTTCTTGTATTTAATGATGTTTTTGTAATTTTTGTTCCAGGTGATATTATCCCAATTACTAACTATGGGTCTTAAGAAGTTGTCCCAGGAAGAAAAGGCTTGTATTTTTACTTTGAAGTAAGGAAATGTGTGTACAAGTGAGATTTCCAGACATAATATCAAGGCTGAGTTCACCATCTGTACTTTTTTTTTTTTAAAGAAAAGCTGGGTCTGGTCAACCTAGGAATATCCATTAAAGCAGATGATAAGCTGATATGGATAGGTTTGTCAAAACCTCACACTTCATGAGGTTATCAGTCACCTTACTGGCTGATAGGTCAACCAGCCCTACCTATTTACTAATAAGAAGGATAATGTTCGAAGGAAGAAAAAAGTGTCAGGATGGTGTACTTAGCCCTGCCAGTTTTTCTTGAACTCTCGCTTGTTGACCCACTTTCTTGCTTCTGAGAAGACAGCGGGCCTTTTCTCTCTGGGACTACTTTTTAGGACCCATGACTTGTTACTGGTGGAGGAAAACTATCACTTGAAACAGTAAGTGAAAATATCACTAAAAACAAGGACAGCAAGCAAAGGTTGCATCCCCCAACTCTCATTACCATGGGGAAACTGAGGCAGCAAATCATCTCATCTGTCTTCTTAGACTAAACCATGCTGCCAGACATACCAGATCTCCACCACGAATGAGCACAGTAATAGGATTTGTTCCGCCAATGAAACCTGATGCACGAAAACCTTACTTTTAACTATAATCATTGGATTTGTATTTTCTTTTTGGGGGGATGGTAGTATTTTAGTTCACTAGTTATATAGCATGAAAGGCAATAGATTCTTTTGTAACAAAGCATCATGAATGTTGTTCTAAACACATTCAGAAATAACAGGAATCATGGAAATGATGTAGGATAATTAAACTGACCTTAGGGTTAGTGTAATATTCTTTTGCTTCTACTGAAGGGTATGTGCCTGTAATGGGTTTAAAATTCTGGCGGCCTTTGTAGCGACCTGACAGTGGCCCTCGCTTCCCTGTGCCTATCGTTTGGGTTGCTGTTGCCATACTCAATATTGCAAGTAGCAGTACAGCTATTATTGAGCATGACCCTTCTTTCATCTTTTCTGGTGTTGGATATCTGAAAAAAAAGACAGTATAGTATAGCATGTATGTTGTCCTTGGTAATATGATAGAAAATATGAAATTCCAAAACTGGATTGTTGTAATTAATTCTTTTTTGATTGGTTATGACTCAAAAATCATTATAGTTAGTCCCTTTGTTTCCTTTGGAGCATTAATTCCTGTCACTTGTTCTCATCCAAATTTTTACATGCACCTTTGAAGTATCTCAGGATGTATCATGAAAATTTTATTAAAATGGCTCTCTACACACTTGATGTTATTGTGCAGTTCCCTGCTTATCTCTCACATGGAGCTGGTGGGTACTTGCTGCCTGGCCTGAGGTTGAAATTGTCATAAAGCATTTGGTGCCACCTTTGTTGAGAGAGGGTCTAAGCAGCTAAAATGGATACTCTATTTTACTGTGTATTTTACCAGATACTGATTGAAAAATTCATGATATTGAAATATTCTGAGGTTACCAATAGAATCAAAATTTATTTTATGGCATATATGGAAGGTAGACAATTGTGATTACAGATTTTTCTGTATGTTTTACCAGACTTCACCTGCAAGTGGCTGCAGCACAAGTGAAAAGTTACCTTTGATGGGGTAGTAGTCTCAGTAAGGAACATCTTGGTTCAAAGAGTCCATAATTTTCCTGTTCATGCTTGGAGTGCAGCTTCAAAGCTGCAGTAGCCTAATGATATGGGTCTTGGGGCTGTAGAATTTTTGGTTTTGAAATATAGCATTACATTGAGATGTACATTTTACCTAAATATAGATTGTTGATCTTTTTCAGTTTTGTAGTTGTAAAGAAAGCATTGGGAAGAGCAGTTTTGTGGAAACTGCTTTCCAGACTGTTAGACTAAAGGGAACCAACTTGTAATTCTTCTTGGGACTGTAGGTCACAAAAGGAATTATTTTCTGAGAAATACTGGAGACAATTGTTGGTATGGGTGGATGAACAGCTGGATTTGCTGTGGCCTGATTGCCACAACCAGGATTTAAACCTAAGCACTCGACCCAGGATGACCCGTGAATGCGTAACGGTTAAGAATGCTAACTGCTACACCATCAAGGTCCATAAGCTAACCTTGATCATAACCTTGATCATTTGTATTTAACACCAAATACATAAGATTACTCCACTGTTCTTAAACTTTACTTCCACAGATACTTGACTATAAATATATTGATCATGATATTGACCATAATCAGTTCTATTTAATATCAGGTGCTTAAGATTACTTTACTCTCCCATAAGTTTTGCCTTCACAACCACAAGATTCCATAATACTCATTTATTTGATTGATGTTGATCCTTTCCTTTTTAGATTATATATATATCTTGAAATTGGTTGTCTTTCTCGTTGCTGTTTAATTAATTTAGTACTTCAATTTTTGCCCCTTTGCATGAATGACACTACAGATTATAAACATCACCTTGGAAGAGGCTTATCACTACCATTCACGACATTCAGTAAACACTATCTATCTGAAAAAGCTGGACCTCTTTTTCTCCACCAACTAATCAGTCCTTGGCAAAGTCTTTGGCAGGGCCTCTGTCATATCCTCATGGATTGAGAGATGAGCATGTCACTTGGTTTTAATTTTGCAGGGTTGAGAATGCGCTTGCAGAAGTTCATAAAAGTAAACACCAGAAGGTTTTCTACACATTTTTTGCCATAGTTAAATAAGACAGCCATTGTCAACCAGAAGCTTCTCATTAACATACTCTCAACACACATCTTTTGCACTTCATTCATAAGGTCAAATTTTTTGTGTAATTCATCTGAAAGTGATATGGGACAAGTTTGATGAAATTTTGAGTGACTTAGCAATCCACGTCGGTGATATCTGTACAGGAAGAATCTGTCCCCTGATTGAGATAAAGCAGTTGTTCCTTGGTATGGATATTGATTTCATCTAATTTAGATTTATGGAGTGATGAGAAACTGTTACTCATGTTCTCAAGGACATCAAGATGACCAACTTAGACTTCTTCTTGCCATAGCTTGAGCTTCATCAGAAAATCTCTTACTGTATCAACAATCACTGTCATTGAGAACCTTGTAGTGATTTGTTGATTGCATTAAAGTGTGAAAATATAACACCTAGTTAAGCCAGCTCCTTGATTTACCCATCATCTGACAGTTGGATGACAAACTTCCTCCATTTTCCTTTCTCACTCTCTCTTTGACCTAGCAACTCAAGCCACAGTGTTACCCCTCAACAACTACTCTATATTATCTGCCTATTGAAAAGAAATAACTTCTAAGCATCAGCTTATAAACACGGGAGATGCAGCACCCACACTTTCCGAGGACTGTATTTGATGACATTCACAATGGCCATGACATTGCTAAGTATGGTTTTGAGCATTGGAGGTAGAGTTTTGCAGTTAATGAGTAACAGTGAATCATCCTACGCATCCTAAGGTTGGCCACTTTCACCCATGCTTGGAATTCAAACCAACATCCTAGCATTGCATGGGAGCCTCTCTTGTGAATCCCACCATGTTTCTCCTAAGAAAAAAAGCTAGGTACTTCTTTGTTGATATCTTCCATTGTCTTGGATTCCAAGGATTGATAAAGTAAAAAACTCATCTCTAAAGTGTGAGTTCTTTATGTACCTTGTGTAGATCTGCAGTTGAGAACAGCAACTTATCATGTTCAATTGCAAAGATGCCTAGAGGGGCTTTAAATTCCAGTCACATACTTTTTGATATCATCTGATAGATTGCAGATTCTTGGACACAGTATCATCTAATAATGACACTGTCCTCAACTTTTGTACTTCAGTCTCTCCCAATATGCCACCAGCAGTATCTTTGCAACTTGGTAGCACAAGAGTTTCAGCTGTTGTGTGGGGCTTTTTATCATGTGCATCTTGTACAATAACCACACATTAGACATTGAGGTTAGCTTCAGTTTGCTGAGTCACCTGACCACCATGGTCAGATTGAATACATTTAAGAACAGGTACTTTTTCTTTTCCAAAATATGAGGGGTCTTTTTCAGAAAGTTTAGAATGACAGCTATAGAAATTTCGTATGAAGCAAGGTTTTGTGGATCGCTCTGCGCTCATTTGTGACATATCACACAAAGTGCCAAGTCTATGACATTCTTGTTCACTGCTGTGAAGCCAGAGTAGTTGTTGGGCTAGCTAAAAGTTCTTTTCTTTCCAGAAGTTACTATCTTAATCTGCAAGAATAATAAGCTTGCTTGAAGATTGTATGGGAGGTGGAGAAAAAACAAGCTTTCAGTTCCTAAAATAGCATTTGAAACAATTTCAGGACATTAACAGCACTGACATGGCAGTATTATTTGTAGAAGGATGCGACTTCATGGATAATGAATAATATCTGACATGCATCTCACAAAAACAGGAAGACAGCTGATATTCTGGAATGTTGAGTACATAGTAATGCAACTCAACGGAGACTCGAAGTTTGCTTGTTGAAAAATCGTTTTTGTTGCTCATCGATCAGCATGTTTAAGGGGTTAAAAATGCCCAATATCCCACTCCATTCACTGGCATAGATATTAAGTTTTGGGAATCACAGTCTCTTCTGTTTTCCGTATAGCTTTGAAAAGAAAATTTTATGCAGCGCTTTAGCTATGTGCAAATCAACCATTTTTACAGGGAATATGCTCATGAAAGTAATCACAGCCTAATGGGAGATTTAAATCAAATTAATCCGTAAATTCCCTAGGGTTATTTTCATTTTTAACAAAAAAAAAAATCTCCAGGGAATGTGTAAAAGTGTGGAGTACTTCAGTATCTCCTATACGGTGCTCAGGAAATCCTGTTGACAGCATAGTTAACGCATGACACGACACGTGGGGATGGCACCCTATTCATTTTCTCAATTGTTTTTCTGCGTCTTTATGTCGCAAAATGTACTGTTGTGTTATAATTTATGAGTGAATGAACCAACTGCTTTTATTAACTGTATGACTCATACTAATTTTCTTTCATAACATCCTATGGAAAATTGTATAGAAATATCTGATCATGTTTGGATGGTATCATGCATTTATACGTCTATAGTTAGATAATGCATTTGATTAGCCTAATGAATAAAAGACAATCTATAAACAAAGCCCCTTTTTATTTTGGGAAATAATGTAACTGCATAGTGATGAGACTGAAATAAAGGAATGAGGACTGTTTTCATAATACTCAAGTCAGATAAATAATAAGACAAATAACATCAAAACAGCGAAAAAATGACCAAGCTTGTTTTAGATTTCTGCTAGATAAATAATGGTGAGAAATGTATTTGGTTATGTGTTAAAGCCTCTCCTCTCTGTGTACGCACACATCCATTTTTGTGAGGCTGAGAATTGAAAGACAATATAATTTAAGAACAAAGTTTTTAGTAATACTGAGGTATGAATAATGACACGGCATAATTGATACCCTTGGAAGCAACGAAATGTGAGAAACAATCATCATTCCACTTGCTTGCGCCTTTGAGGTCTGTGTGTGCTTGTTCGAACAAACCAAACTACGGTTTCTATGATAATACAGACAGGTAAATAATGATGCAAATATCAGAACAACGAAAAAGCTTTAGTTGTGGGGTGACGGCTTCATTTGTACGAAGAACATAGGATTCCTTATCTTGACTCTGTCAGTGCTGGAAGAGTTAAGTGTCCACCAAATCACTTTCTACACGTAGAGAGGAATATAGTAGTGCAGATAATATTAGAACAATGGAAAAATATACAAGCTTGAGTTGTATGCTGCTATCAAAACTAATTTCATTTGTGCTAGAAACACTTTCCAATAACTTATATTGGTCACTTTCAATGCTGAGGAGTCACTGTCCGTAAAATCACTCTCCACACGATCATTTATCATCACCAGATGATTCCGGATCACCTACCCGGTCCTCTGAATCTCGCAAAAGCTGCTCAGTTTCCCCTCTGGATAGATAACTGCAATGTGTTCTTTCGGCATGGTTGGAGGGTGACTGACCATGGGAGATATTAGCATGCACTGCCAACTCGGCAGCCACCCAGTCCCAGCGAGTAGACCTTCAGATTAGAGGCATGAAACTCAATGCGTATATATATACGACCGGAAGAGTTGACTTGCAGTTTAAAAGTGTGCTTCCAAGGTTGTGGATGAACTGGTCACACACACGATTTGGATCATCAGTTTTGGCTGTGTGGTCACATGTATTAAATGTGTTATTCCTTCCACATCTTGTGCAGGCTTCGTTAGAGCTTCACCTTTTCTTTGTAATCCTGGTTATCAATTTGGCCCGGAAAACCCCATTGTGGTTAGAAGTGCCATAGTGTCTCTTCAGTATGGGTGCTAAGGACTTGCAGCAGTGCCACTGTTACGACAGGTGCCCCGGAATTTCCAATGCTCTCCCCTCCAGTCTCTTGGCCAGCTATGCAGCACTCTCCTTTAGTGTCCATTTCTTCATTTCTGGAGCATGGAACATGCCTTCTACAAAATTGTCCAAAGTCTTGTGACTTCTAGAGTACAGGATCCTTTCTGCATCTGTAGGTGTGGCTGATTCATGTCAAAAGTATAGATGCCTCGGGATTCAGGAGTGGTTCCAAGGTGTTCCATGAACCTAAAAAACTGACAGATCCTGAACCAGTGCTGGTCCCCATTGCCCATGTATATTTCCCTGGCTTCCATCCTGGTTCCAGTATGGGTCATTGTGCCAAGCAACTGGCCCCGCACATGCTGCCAGACTTGATACACTTGCGGCATCTAAACATCTAAACTCCATACAGTCCATTTTCTTTGTATTTTAAACGTAACTCCTGGCGATTAAGCCATTGCATTTGTGGTCTAGCCATTTCTCTTGCAGATCAGACTCCCTCTGGTCCATCCAGTGTTCGTGATGGTTCATCTGCTGGTTGAGCAGGGGCATGTTCTGTCTTCTGCTGCTGCTGGGAGGCTTGTTCAAGAGATCCTGCTAACTCAGTCACCCTACCTACTGCCCACACTGCATCTGCGACTTTTGCTCCACGGTAACTAGAGCATATGTTTGACGCCTTATCTGGTCTTACGCTTATTCCCCCACTTTGGCTAGCACTGGGGAATGCTGCCTTATGCTCATTGCCAGGCACTGCCTACCAGTGTTTACTACCTGGGTAAGGGTATTAGGCATCTGCTGCTGCTGCTGGGGTGTGATTGAACAACATCTGGTATTGGTTACTCATCCACTGATGTTGCATGGTCTGGTTTGACATTTGCTGATGTTTCTGGGTCAGGATGCCACACTCTTGCTGATGTTGCTAGGTTAGGTTGTCACGCGCATTGTTGCTGTTGTAAGGTTGTCACTTGAGTCTGCTTCAGGATCGTCATTAGTTCCAGTAGGGCTGCTAGCCTAGCAGGTTGAATTGCCAAGTCATCTTGTCATGCATCCTAGTACAGTAAATGCCTTGCACGTTGAATTGCCCAGTCATCTTGTGTTCATCGTAGTGCATCCTAGTATTGTAAATATTCTCTTGTCACATGTTGCTTTTACTCTACGCTGTGGATTCTTTTTGGATTATGTATGTGAAAGTTGATGTGAACATCGTGAAGTCTTATCCCATTTAAAAAAAAAAAAGTCTTATTAGACAAGAAAATTGGGAAATGTAAAATCACACTTCAGCAGGGATATTGCTCAAAGAACCTTCGTAGTTTTATTGTCAGTTATAGTTCACCGAGGGAGACATAGTGGTTTTGCCGTTTCTTCCCATCTTTACAACAGTCGAAGTCATTTTAGGGCTGATTCATCTCAGTCTTGGTAAGCATGTGCCTCAGTTTAGTTTAACATAAAACTATTTTTCCTTTTCTCTCTCTAGTTCGTTTTAAGGATCGTGGGGGGTCAAAGACCTCAGAAGGCATATTTTGAGTTGATTTTCCTTACAGCCTCAATCATGGATTACTGTAGAGATAGGATTGTAATCATGGGAACAGAACTGATGCAGCTATGTCGGCAAACTTTTGTCCCATCTTGGTGTTGGAAGAGTATGTTTTACTTGGCAAGTTTTGCATCGTTGTCCGGCAAGAGTACTCAACTGATTACCAGCTTTATCAGCTGGTCATGATCAGGTTCATATATGTATTGCTCTGAAAACGGATTATAAATGCTCTTGATGTTTATTGTTTGCAGTTTAATGCAAAATATTGTCTCGTGATGTAGTAAAGTATCATATAATATGATTAGTGAAAACCGTATTTTACGTTTCGGTGTTGGCAAAGCAGTGCTAATAAGAATTGTAATTCGTTATTTGTTGTTCTGGCGCAGCGTTGTTTGTTGAAGCGTTGAAAGATCATTTATCTGAATGTATTGGAGGGTTTTGTGGTAGTTCAAACGAAATGTTTTAGTTGTCGCTGGAAGATAATGCCGTTGCGTTGTGGGTATCACCAGAGTAGAATTGAACGTTCGCACCAGAATTTGGCAACCATTGGCGTTATCATAATACAGTGTGGTAGTGGCGTTTATATCATTTTATGGAAGTTATATCTTGCATTGGTTCAACCAAACACTCATTATAATTAGTTATTATTATTATTATTATTATTTTATTATTGTAATTATTATTATTGTTGTGAATAGTATATACACTGCACCATTAGGAACGTATCAAACTGGTTCTCATAAAATTTTGAATGCTCGGGGTTACTGACGAGGATGATGGGGCATGAGTGTGGGTGACATGACAACGTGTTCTGTGCTGGGTCACTCGGCATGACGTACTTGTTGATGATTTACCCATGATAGAGTGTCCATGGGAGGAAAGCTATCTTAGATGAGAGAGGGGAAAAAAGAGGAGCGCTTTAGGTAGTTTACGATATGTTTTTGAATTCTTGAATATCTTGTTTGGTTATGTTCCATGACTATTGTTTGTTGGAAATTCGTTTGGGACATAAATTTGAAAATGCTGTAGCAGTACTGATAAACGAAATATGGTGAATGGAAGTATGAACGTCATTGTATTGTTGACAGAAGTATGTCATTTCTTCAGGAACAATCCGACGGGTATATCGGAATTCGCCCAATCAGTCTTCGAGTTTGGCGTGACGACGCCTCTTAATGTGTGAAGGTTTTTCGAATGAACCTAAGCTCCCATAACTGCGTGTATGTGAGGTCAGGGAGTTTTGATAAACTTTGTTTTGCCTCTGTCCAACGTTTCTTGATGATGCCACTGAGGAAACGATGCTCAGAGAGTACGGGTGACGTTGTCTCAGGGAAACGTTGAAGCGCTAATGGAAGAACTTGACCAGTGTCGAAGAAGACGACATTCCACCGGGTGATGAGGCCCAATAGGTGTTTTGCTATAATTACACAGGACACGAGTCAAGTTCCTCTGGATAGTTACCCGGAACATACGGTTCATATATAAGGTACAGTCGATGCAGAACTTGGAATTATTCTCGGGTGGCGTCGAGGAAAGTTTGCATGGCAGTGCGTTTTGTTTTGACAGTGCACATATAGGGGGGAATTGTGATGGACCACGAGAATTAATCTGGTAGCGATAAACTCATATTTTTTTATACATGAATCGTACACCGCTTAATGGAAGACAACCCTGCATGAAGTCGCCACTAATTACAACACTACTTCCACATGCACACTTTTTTACATGAATCATGTCACACATACACCCCCTTCCGACAATATCCCCTCCCCCGTACGCACACACACACACACACACACACACATGCACACCATGATTCAGGTCCGACCTGCACGGGTTCGAATCCTGGGCGTGGCAGCCGGCCTACATTCAACCCCTGTGTTGATCCTCCGATTGGGGTTGGTCAATGAATGGGGTTACCTGGCTTGGGCTGGGATATGTGTAAAAAAAGACAAGATACGTAAATACAGATTTAGGGACTGGGCAACATGAGTATTCTCCCCATAACACACAAATAGTAATCACACACACACATACACACGCATATTTGGCTTTGGGTGGGAACTGTGTGTGTGTGTGTGTATTCACATAGTAAAGACATGGTACATTTAGTATATCAAGATTAAGAGAAGGGCCAGCACTCATATATAAGGTAAAGAGGCGGGGCAACCCGAGTGTAAAACTCGTATCTCCCGAAACAAACAAATACTAATCACATTTACACACACACGCACACACACACACACACACACTCACTCACTCACTCACTCACTCACAGTCACAGAATCCCCGGTCAGGATGGTGGTGGTATGGGCATTGGGGGGCACTTCCTCCCTTTTAGTGGTGATCACCACTGCCCCACCACCGACACCCTTTTGTGTTGCTTCTTGCTCTCTGTACCATCCACACACGCAACACTGATTCACACACAGGTGTGGGTGCTCACGAATCCTCTTGTGTTTCTGCTTGGTGGGCCCTGTTGTTCTCTACACCATCCACACACGCAACACTGATTGTTTCACTTCTGAATGCATACACGTATGCCCTTTGTGTTGCTGCCCAGTGGTTCTTGTTCTTCATACCTCAACACGACACTGATTCATACACACGTGTGTAGATATACTCCCTTTGCGTGCGTGTGTGCGTGTTCATGCACTTGAAGACACAAATAGAAACAGTAACTGACACACAAACACTGTTTGCTTGCACACGCACACACACACACACACACACACACAGTACAAAAAGTGGTTTATACATACACACAGACTTATTGATGAAATTCTGAATGCTGGCAATATACGAGAGTTTAGAAACCATCATTGTAGAGAAAGTTCAAGAGACGGGACCCTAAAAGGGTGGAAATCCATTCCCCGAACTGTACAAATTGGTGAGTGCATGAAGCCTGTAGTGCATTGGTCAGCTTTGCGACTCGCCAGTCTAACGGACCTGGGTTCGAATCCCGGACAGGGCAACCGGTTCACAACCAACCTAGTTGTTCATCATCGCCTTAGGGGTTGGTCTGTGAATGGTAACTTGATGTAAACAATGTCGTGTGTATATCAAGAAGGTGCGTATACATGTGTGCATACTTAAGGTTAAGACGGTGTGTATACATGTATGCATACGTAAGGTTAAGACAAGGGACATATATGAGGTTAGACGCGACAACACGGAGTGCAAAACACCTTCCCCGTAACATACAAATAGTATTCACACTCATACACACGCGCGCGCGTTCGTGTATACCCGAGTAGTTGGAAACAATACGCAGTGATCAGTTCCTGGTAAGACTTAAAGGTATAACAACAACCATAGGCCATAACGTGATGATATTAACGAAGAGACATGTTAGAAAAGGTGTCAAAAAAATTCCTTTGCAACGTGAGAGCAGCGGATGAGAGGATTAAATTGAGTATTGCAACTGTGAATGTGGACGCCATTACAGAAACTGGAAAAGTTGTATGGGGTTCAGGAGATGGTGCCCCGCGAGTGTAGAACTTCCTACCACTGTGCTGGACGAACAGGCGAACTTAAAGATTTACACGTGCATTCATACACACACACGCACGTAAGTCTACTCTCTCTTTCTCTCTCTCTCTCACACACACACACACACACACAATGCTTGAGGTCACAGTAGATACATATATATATGATAAACAGTTAGTTATTCCTTACCTGTGGTTATACAAGTTAGTGATGCCATACGTACATATTATATACACATGGTGCCCGAGTGTTGATTTACCGCAGGTCTTACTAATAGCTAAAGTGATGCAGGAGATGGACAAAGGTGTGGTTCTTACGTGGGAGTCTGCCTGTTAGCGCGGGCTATAAGCTGGTGGAGCTGGCTGGCTACCTACAGGCGCTGACGGGTGTGTGTGTGTGTGTGTGTGTGTGGGTGGGTGAACTGAAATACAAAGGTATGTCCTCACTTGGTCATGTGTGGCCTAGTGGAGTGAGTGTGCGGCACGTGAGGTGGTTGCCCCTCGCCAATGTTTATCGACGCTGGATCTTGTCGTCGTCGGAGTTGTGGTCGTTCGTTGGTGCTGCGCCAGTGGATCGTGGCTGGCGAACTCGTGCTGTTTTTGGTTTGGGTTGGCGGGTAGAGTTGCAAAGGGGGTCGGGGTCGGGTGCGTTGGGACTGGCTGGCTTGCTTGCTGGTCTGGCTGGGTCCGGTCCGTGCGACGCACCACACAGCACTGTGCTGGCTGGCTGGACGTCAACGTGTCAGGCCTGCCCACCACCACCACCACCACCGCCGTCAGCAGGCCTGGCCCCGCATGGCACACCTTCCCTCTCATCATTACTTAACGCCCGGCCGCTGCACCCCGAGCCCTCCTGACTTATGGACCTGGCCTTCATCTACCCCCCCCCCCCCACCCAGCAAGCACTGCCTAACTCATCCTTTATCCAACAGGCTTTCTCGGTAATGGTCGGGAAAGAGAAACTTTTTTTTATTTTCATCTGGGTCTCAAAGTCATAATGATAAGGCTAGTAGCTTAAGCAGTTTCAGTATATCCTGGTGACCGTCCTAAGTATATTGCTGGTATCTTTGCATACTAAATGGTTTCCCTGTGTTGTGTCTGTCTCTTATCTTCGTCTTTTTTTTTTTCCTTTAATACTGGGTTAGGGTTCAAGTATATATATCTATATATATATATATATATATATATATATATATATATATATATATTGTGACTGACATGAAAAGGCCAAAATACGCCCGTCATCAATAACTCAGGAAAATAGGTCAAGAAAAAGCATGAAGAAATTGATCAGAGCTCCCCAGGTATTTATAGACTTGACTCAAAGGTTGAAAGGTCATTAAAAGAGAGATACACAGCTTCGCTGTTGGAAGTAAGGAGAAGGCATCATAACGGTCAATCCTCGTGTAGCTGTTGTCATCACAGATACTGTGGAAAACAGCAGCGAGACGCGAGTCTTGGGTTCAGGCCTTGGTGGCCAAAATAATACCTGAAGAACAGGGACGACAGCAACATTGTTGTGAACAGAGAGGTATGGTTGAAGTGAAGTGACGTCACGGGAGAATATTAGCGAAACAGAGGACTTCTGAATCCTCTCTGGCTGATAAAGAGGTCGAGGAAGAGCCACCCCAAGGTGGCGAATACGACTCCTGCAGATATGGAATAACTGGTGACAGGAGAAATGATTAAAGGTGCAATACAAGTCCCCCAGCTCTCAGGAAGCAGATTTTGCACTGTTCAGTATGAGGTGTTTCCAGGATAGATTGAAGGCTGTGGTTTATACCCAACACATGTTATTGCAGCGATGAAGCGTGGCATTTTGAAATTGATAAGAGGCAAAATAATGATATTTAGAAACACAGACATATAGGTAGAAATTGCATTCTAGCATGATCGAATTTTTTTGACTAGGCTTCTGGTTCCCCTTTCCAGGATCTTGCACATGTCGAAATTAAGAGAGGAGATGTGCTCAGTGCGAGAAGGAGTACGCGTAATTGAGTGAGGTGGGACGGAGAATTGAGTTGTGTGGTACGACGAGTGGAATCATTAAGGTAATCGCCTTCAGGGACACCACCATTGATAGAATAAGAGGGAGATGTCGCTCCACCAATGAATGATGCGTTGGACCGATGAGAGGAAGCTATGCACAAGGGAATTTAGAAGCAGAAAAGTCAGAGGAAGTTTAAAATGCATAAACTTGTGCCTCATATAACAACATACTTTTTTTGGGTTCCCAATCACCGGTGTCGGAGACTGGCAGGGGACACCGAAGCCCTAGGGGTAGACAGGCTACACTGCTGTTTGTAATATCCGGTTGTTCTTGGGTCAAGCACGCTGAAGGAAATGGAGACTTCGATTTTAGAAATAAAGATGGCGCCACTTTGTCTCCCGTGCTGTCATACAGTGGCAACTGAAATGCCTCGAACATTAAAACAGCAAATGGATTTGAATATTATATTACACTGCGTTCTGCCGCGTATTTCCATTAGGCATTTTCTTTTGTGGTAAATACGGTAATTTCTGCAATGTTGAGTTCTTTTAGGAATTTGTTTGGCTCTTATTGTTGACTTGCCACCTCCGTGTTTTTTAGTTATTCAATTGTTTCCAGCTGTGCATCGGACCATTGTGACCACGACGCCTCAGGTATGATGACCTGGCATTTTGAGCTGACTCACAAAGGGTCAGGTCAGAGGCCAGGCCATCGTACTCAAGGGTCGCAGGAACCTGCTCGAGGATCGAACCGTCGTCCCCATTGTGTTAACCAGACCACATGACCGACATGATCGAAAACGGCATGACAGATACTGTTGGTTGCTTTAGATACGCTGCTGTTGTTAGGCAGCTCGATTCGGTTTTCAGGATCACATGAAAATAGCCGGATGCTGATATGCTGGTAGTTTTTAGTCGGCTGCTTCGCCTAAGAGGATTACAGAGCCCGGCCTGGGTTATAGGGGACGTGCGCTGTCACCGGTTGAGTCCTAGAGGCCCTAGGGACTTTCACTGGTGGAGTCCTGTAGGCTCTGTGTTGCTCCCACCAGGGGAGTCCTGGAGGCTGTAGGGTGCTCCCACTAGGGATGGGGATGGTTATAATGATGATACATTACACTGGAAGCAACAAGTGAAATCCTGATATAAATGCATCCCTGTGTAGGCTGCTGCTCTATAAATTCGCTGTTATGGATAACAAATCGATCATATCTAGGTCACTGAGAATTCCTTTCTTAAAGAGCGGGGCTCAGCTCTCCTGGTGTAATATATATATATATATATATATATATATATATATATATATACACACACGGATGTATATGAAGTTTTTATTTAATTGATCAACGAGGGAGGAGGAGAAAATAATAATTTCGTGCAGTGACAAAAACATAGTTGCAATTTCCTCTGATAAATGTAACCTTGGGCTTTGATGCCATTGCCTGGTTCCCAAAAGGAGGTAACGAAGGCGAGACATGCTTGTGTGCGTATCTCCTCAGCTCGACCATCGGCCATTGACTCAAAAGTTTGGGAGAGATTTGGAAGAAAGTCGTCCTGGTTGCCAGGAGGCAATTTGGTTGGTAGGCGTCACGCTGTTCAACAGAAAACAATTTGCTGGTGGACGTCACGGCGGTCAGCAGAAAACAGTTTGTCGATACGCGTCACGCTGTTCAGCCGAAGGCAGCTTGATCATGTGAAGAGATCGTCCGCGTGCCACATACGATGCGGCCTGCGTGGTGGCTGTGCGTTACACATAACGGCTAGAGAATTGGTGGGAGCGAACGAGGACTTTTCGTCGTTTGTTCCTGGCGCTATCTCGCTAACATGGGAAACGGCGAACATCTATTAAAGGAATGAAAAGAAAGAGAATATATATATATATATATATATATATATATATATATATATATATATATATTATATTATATATATATACACGCGGTGGAGGATACCATTTATTTCTTTTTTCGTAAACCTTTTGTTTCGTCGCTTACTGTTTTGTTCTGTTTTTAGTAAACTTTCAACGTTTCGAATGTAAAGCTTGAGCGGATGACGCATAAATATTGAAATTTATATATATATATACATACACACACACACACACACACTTATATATATTTTACGTTTGTGGATGATTGATATATGATTTGTAGTCTCAGCCAAAGATAACGTCTGTGGTTATATTGTTTATATGACGCGTTTGGTCCGGGTTACTGGTCTGGTCTCCCTCTCCACCGTCGGTTGAAGATGCACTGTCTTGGAGGAAGGCCCGCCTCTGTTCAGGGGCGCATTATATATTCATAACCACACGGGAAAAATTGATAGTACGATAAGATGACGGCTTGGTATGTAAATATGCAGATTACATAAAGAGAAAATACAAAGTTTTAGAAAATATAAAGTTATATATATATATATATATATTTAGATGCTTTATACGTAAGGTTGTAAAGTTGAACCCTGACTACGGCTTACAGTATAAGTCATTAGTGCCGAGAGTTCGGGTGTACCGCAGGAAGCCCTGGCGTTTGCTAATGGGTAGAGTATCTCCCTTGGTGCCACTGTATTCCCTCCTCCCTCTCCTCTGGCTTCCCTCGTGTGGAATATTGGCCCACATCATCGTGACGTGTGTCATCTTGATTTTAACCCTACTTCCTTTTCCTCCCTCTTCCCCCTCCCCTCTCCTCCTCCTCCTCCTCCTCCTCCTTGCACCATCGCCTGCTGCTTATCGTGGTCTGGCTCCAGCTTACCTGTACGCTCCCCCTCCTCGCCAGACTCAGGACGATGCATCCTCATGTTACACCAACGCCACAGTGTCAGCCTGGCCACCATACTTCAGCTGAACCTCTCTCGTCTCTTGCCTAATTGTTTACTGATCATGTTTTAGAAGCATTTTTATCGTGTTAGAGTAGTGTTTTACCAGGGTTTCCTGCCGCCTTTGTCAAAGCAGTACCTGTAACACAAAGGAATTTTCTCATGTTTATGTCAGATATATTACGTAAGTAGTCTAAAGCCATACTTATATAATAGGTACTTACGAGAGCGTCACAGTTAACTCTTGTTTGTCCGGTAACAAGCATCTTTTTGCTAGACTGTACACTCGTACATCGGCATGCGGAAAGTACAGCAAGAGCCGATGTATTACAGTTAAGTAATTGCATGTGGGCGGGGAGAATGTGCTACTGGAAGCTGAGGGATGTTGTGTTGCTCGCTGGCGGCTGGAGGAAGGTGCATACCCCCCTGTGGGGCGGAGTCAGGGTGTGGCTGAGGAGAGAGTGTCGTCATAGGCGATGGAGAGGGGAGGATGCGTCATTGGTCGTGGGGTGAGGGGCGCCTGTCGCTTTTGGGAGTACATAGGGAAACCTCACGAACATAAGTCCTGATGGTCTCTGACGGTGGTGTCTGCTCTCGGAGGACAGTAACAGTGACCCAGATTTCTACTCTCTGTCGATGGAGACAGGACGGTAAAGCAGAAGGTTCCTCCTCACCCTCCACTCCCCTCCGGCATATCAGGAAAGGTAGCCATAGCGCACAGTGTGACTTCTTGCAATATATATATATATATATATATATATATATATATATATATATATATATATAATTTCTTTTTTATCTGAGCAGCCAATATGGCGTGGGCAGAGGCATGCCCCCAATTACGGCCATCTCGGATGAAAGATTGAGATACCAGGTATGAGAAAAGAAAAATAAAACTTCAGGAAGTTTTTTTAATATTTAAGTTCCTCAGGTGTTGGCAGACCCGAGTCTTAAAGGTGGAAAGGTTATAAGGGAGATGGAAGGACGATGAGAGGAGGAGGAGGAGGCGAGGAAGGAAGGAAGGAAGGAAGGAGGTGTAACAACGGTGAGTCCTCCCGGGGTTGGGAGGGTGCGTGGAGGGAAGGTGCGTGAAGGGTGCTGGAGGGAGGGTGCGTGAAGGGAGGTGGAGGGAGGGGGGTGTCACTCTTCCTTAGTACCAAACAAAGGTTGTCATCGTAAACATCTGACATCCGGGAGCACCCTGCCCACCCCACACACACATAAACACACACACACACTCACACTCACACATCATAAGACGTTACAAAACATCGAGTTACTGCAGTCATCTGGCGCGGAATACGCCCGAGTGAGTTGGTGGTACATCGTTCTTGGATTTTTGTCTTTTACGGATGTTGGGTATTAATCTCTCTAATATTGAGGACGTCACTCTTGTGAAGAATTACGTAAATGCAAACTCTGGAAAAGGTTTGTCATTTGGTCTTGGTGGAGGCAAGAACTAACAGGTATCTCTCCTGTTACCAAAATACTGACAGTTGGTCAGGTATTGATAAATCCACGTGAGATTTCACCATACCTCCATACTCAGAGATAATCAGTGCTATAAAATGATGGTCCTGTCTACAGCCTTCCGTCTGTAGACACGCCAAGAAGTTGCTAGAGCTAACTCGACGGCTAACCTCCATACACAGGATAGTAACTGCTGATTGCTTGAGTGATATGTTTTCGGAGAAATATGTGTCTGTTGAGGGAAAGAATAAGAGCGGCGGGGATGAGTAGTTGTGTCATTGAACAATGCCCTTCCGCCGTTATCCGACGCAACGCAACAAAGATTTGATGTTCTCTGGCCGTCTGCTTAGTGTAAGAGTGAGCGCAAAGGTCAGTGGCCAGCTGGTCAGCATGCCCCTAAGCCCTCCGCAGGAGCGACCAGCCGATGACCAGGAGGGCCTGAACCCGTTAGTACCCATAAATCTTCATCTCGGTAAGAGAAGGAGCGAAACATGCACCCACACACTCGCATACCTCTACATCTCCAGCTTGATTTTATATCTGTTGAATTGCGTCTGGTGAGTGTAAAGTATAGATGGTAGTGAGGATACTGTTCTATGACGGCTCCCTTTGCTATTCGACGACCTTCTCAACTGTATGACGACTCTTTCAGCTGTATGATGACCTCCTCATTTCGGGCGGGAGGGAAGGGAAGGGGCGAATATTAGGTAGTATGAGGTGGTAGGTAGGTGAGGGTGGCAGAGGTGAGAGGTGGAGGGTGAGTCACGCACCCACTGTCCCTGGGAGTGTACCTCCCACTGCTAACTACTCTCACGACCCGGCCCTTACCCCTGCTGCTGCTGCTGCCTTACCCATGCTACTAGTGCTTGCTGCCACCAACACCACCACCACTATGCTCCTCCCGCTGTTACTATGACAGTGACGTACAATATTGCTTTTGATGCAGTCGTTCATGTCTCATGAATCTGCTTGATTTCTTATCATGAAATAATCAACATGTACGGTGAACCTGAAGAGGACGTCGTCTGTTCAGATATTCAGAAGGCATTCACCAACGTCCTTCATCATGGACTGCTACCAATATTCGATATATTTGCGCCTCCTTAGGTGAAAGATTGATAGGGCACCGTCGCTAAGTCGTCTGTTTGCTTTCTTGTTAACATTATCAGAAACGTCCTTGGTAGAGGCCGATGGTCTGTTGCTGTTGTATGATGAGGCTGTGCGAGTTGACTGACTCCGTTCATCGTAAGGACAGGTTCAGAGGTGGAGCAAGTCATCACAGTCATGGATCTCCTCTCTCCTCATGATTAAAGTTTCCCATCATTTGCAACATGAGTGTAAGGACCAGTGTGAGTGAGTCCTTCAGAAACATCCGTTAAAGCTAGTAAAGATATGCACTCCCTTTATTTTTGATTGGCTCTGGATGTATGTGTGTCATGTGATAGCAACGATTCTGTAGCAGCAGCAGCAGCAGCGTGTGTGAGGTGCGGCAGGCGCGGTGCGGGGAGTGCGGCACAGGGCGCCAGCAGCAGCGCCGCGGTGGCTGGCCATTTTTCCTCACGCCGTCGTTATTGATTCCATTATATTTTTAACCAGAGTAGTGAGATCTGAGGAGGCCAGTGGTCATCGCAGGCGAGGGATCGTTTGGTGAGGATGTGCGAGGGTATACTGCAAGGGGTCTTCAGAGGGTGTGTTAGATACGCGTTCCTTGTGCCGTCCGTGACCACAGGGACGTGCATGGCCAGGTCTTAATGTGAGACCATGGACGGACTGAGGGCATGCTGGATGGCTCGGGTTGAGCGTGGTTTAGACTCGTTCTGGCGTCCGGTATTTTCTCGACAGGTATGATATTTGTCTGTGTGTACACACCTGAGCAGTCGGTACGAGCCACGAGGCATGAGTCTTATATGTGAGACAGTATGTACCATTACCAGGGGGCGCTGTGTTCCACCCGCGGAACCCCACACTCTCCCGACGTGTGTGCAAATGTCCCTCGCTCCAGACACCGACTGTGACGCGTATAGGTTTGCTGCATTGGTCGTGCCCACGGTGGCCGTGTGCCCCGCCGCCCCTCCCTCTTGCAGGAGGAGGCAGTAGTTAAGGCTTGAGGACATTACCGGAGCCCTTGGGGGTTGGTGGCGCAAATGGAGGCAGAGGCAACATCCAAAAGGCGGAGGCGGACACAGATCCCCCGTGGGACGCCAGCAGATAGTTTTATTCCCATGTTCATTACTCTCCCTCGGTGCATGCGTTGCCCTTGGGACAGTCGCGTGGAATTTTGTCGTGAATGTTACACGATTAAAACTCGTGATGCATGATTTCTTTCCGAGTTGAAACGATGGCTAGGTAACGGCATTGTGCTTGTGCTTGCTCTGTTGTCGCTTTGTAGTAACGGGTTGATACACTGCGCATTATTCTGTTGAAATTATTGGGGGAAACTGACTGACTGGTTGGTAATCGGATTACACAATGCTGTAATGGCTGAATTTCTGTGACTGGGAATATATATACATATATCATGACCGTAGAATTACTATTGCCATTTCCGTAAGAGCAAGACTGCGGTATGAATGATAACATGTGTATCATTTTACGAGGTCAGGTATGAAGATATTTGTTTCTGTATATTATTTGATGAGAATTAAGGATTTGGAGGTGCAGGTGTGTAGCCTTCCACCTATCAGTTTTCCCTCATTAAACACACCATAAAGCATGGCTTGTGGACCGTAGACAGTGTTATACAGGAATGCCTTCCAAATCCATCTAGGATTATATGTATTATTTTACCTGGCTTTTCCAGGTTCTCCCTTCCCGTTGTTCACAGAGGTAATCATCGGTAGCAATGCTGTCTCATCATATAAGACGAACCCTCTTCACTTCCCTCTTGCAGGATGCTTATTCCCGCCCCTCCTCCAGTCCATCCCATAGTCCTTTCATCCACTGGCTGTCTGTGATTTTCTTTTTTTCCCCTGAACTCGACGTTTTAGTTCAGAAAATTATTGTCGCACAGGTGTACAGCGGCGCCCGTGTGATCCGCTTACAATCCCCATCCTGCCAGAGCGCTGGCGTCCATACGAGGGATGGGAAACAATTGTCGCTCTCACTCAGCCAGTACTGGTCCGCCAGGATCACGTCATTGTGTCTCACTCGCATCTCTCACGCGTTTTGTGAGTCTCTCACTAACGCCAGCAACGTTTGTCTCATCGGGTGTAGCATGTCGTACTAAATTTTTCTGGTCTTGCTGGTAATTGCCTGAAGTATAAATACTTCGTGCACAGTCTCTGTCGACACGTCTCACGCTGACACCAGCAGTATTTATCTCTCACTCAGACACTCTCAGACGAGGAACAGGTCTCTCCTATGTCTCTCTCTCACTGGCACCAGTAGCGTGCGTCTCTCAGTCCGGTACATCGCTGAGTGTATTCTCACACTGACACACAGTTGTATTGTCTCACAAAGGCTTTGTATTGGCTCATACTGAGGGTAACCAGACAAGCCCCTCTTACTGACGATGACAGCTCTTCCGTCTCAGAGTAACCGTAACAGTGTTACTCAAGAGTGACCGTGACAGCATACGTCACTCAAAGTGACTGTGACATGTGTCCGTCTGATGCATATAACGTGTCTCACAGTAGCCCAAACCGCACGTGTCCCACACATTTAGGGAACGTATGAGGTGAGTGGGAGTGATTAACATTAGTTTTGATTAAAAAAAGGATGAATGAATTGTATTCTTCAGAATTCCTTGAAATTTGGCTTCACTCCTTTATGCAGATGTTTCTGTTGGTGGTGTATTGGGTTACGTATGTATATGTGTGTTTGTGTGGTGACCCATGCACACCCAGCGTCCTCCCCTAGCTAAGGTTTCTACGTACTGTGTTATAACCTGACACATCTATATATTATATATATATATATATATATATATATATATATATATATATATATATATATATATATATACACACAC
>JAYMFT010367567.1:0-22088 GCA_038088735.1 Panulirus argus
AAAAATAAAAAAAAAAAAAAAAAAAAAAAAAAAAAAAAAAAAAAAAAAAGCATTTATGTGGTGTTGATACTCTAGACTGATTCACAAAAACTGGGCATTAAAGCATTGGTTGTGGATGATAATACAGTATAATTGTATTGTATGAATACTTACTTTTTTCAGAATGTATTAGATTTGGCCATGCCAAATCAGTAGACGGAATATGTAATCCTCATTATGGCGTAGTTCTTACTATACAAAAGGCAAATATGGATATCACAGTGCATTGCAGAAGTAGCATTTACTTGCACATGTAGCACTTGCAATAATTTAATGTTCAGCAGTTTGTGAGATGCATAACAGTTTGCTGCTAACCACACAGTTTCAGACTGTTAATATTTAGAACAAGCTCTTTTTATGTGGTCTTTACTGAAGTCTTGCATTATCCATATCTTCCATTTTGTGCCTAGTACTGTGTACATTGTGTAGATAAGAATTTAATAGTTTTTTGGAATTTTGCCTATGTTTGGTTTTGTGAGGAACAGTTTGTGATTTGCCTTTGATGACAGTGTTTGCAGTTTTTAAAAATGTGAGGATGATGAAGGTAGCCTTTAAACTACCTGTCCATTGTTTGTAGAGTAACATTATTGTCTATCTCATTCAAATAGGGATTCATAGGTAGTCTTAGATTCTCACCGAGGCCAAACTAAAAGTATGCAGAGTAATTTTGAAATATCAATAAATATGTTCTTTAAAGTGTCATCAAAGAATGTTAATATGATATAATCAAATAATGTATTGCTTAAAACCAGAAGCTAAATCACCAGGTAAAAGAAGACCTGAATGTTGCTGTTGTTCTTGCTATGTGGAGATCTAACTTCGATGAGAAATGAGATCCCAATGACAATCCAAGCTTAGAATAAACCACTGTATGTGTTGCCAGTGGTTGTTGACTTGTGCTTTGATATTTGCCCCTTCAGAGAGCTGCTGCACCCTTAATCCATGGGCCAAAGGTTCCCTTAAGGTGGTGGTGATGATTTTTGTTTTTGTTTTTGTTGTGGTATAAAATTTTTATTTAGTGCCATTCCTTCCCCATCATTGTAATGGAGCTCAAGTTGTCAAGTAAATGCACAAGATATGAAATGATGGGACTAAAGCACTTTGTTTAGCTGTCTGGTTTAACCAAATAGGTCAGGGTGTAAGATTAGGTTGACAAAGGTTAACAGTTTCTTAACCGTAAAACAACACCAGTAATAATGTGCAATGATTTTACTACCCTTGGGTCCAAAAAAACCGGAAGGGAAAAATGAAAAGAAAAAATATTTCTTATTGCAGTTTATCGAAAACAAAAAGATTCACATGAACTCTAAGCTTTACTTTACATTAATTAGTAGAAAAATAAAGAAAATGTAAATGGAAGTGATGATTGTAGAAAAAGCAAAAAAATAATGAAAATTAATATGGGAAAAAGTTACTCATCATTGTAACACATAAACTCTTCATTATAAGGACCTAATATTAGAGGTATCCAGTCTTCAGACTACCAGCTTCATGCAGACAGATGGAGAGCTTCCTGCATTACCTTGATCTGTTCACCATTTGTTATTTATAAGTTATTTATCCACCACATTATTGCTATACATAGGCCTGTTGGACCCATACACCATGAAATACAAAGAAGGAATAGGAGCACAGAGTGACAGACCAGCCCACCATGATGTCTGAACAAAAACTGAAAGTAGAAGGACCAACATGGTTGTACTCACATGGGAATCCCATAAAAAAAAATACACTTTGAGAAGTGTTGGGTCTTATAGACCCAAGGGCAGAATTCCAGGATTAAAGGACCAGTAAAAGGAGAGGTTAGCTCAGTAGGCAGAAGAATGGCTGGAAAAGGTGGCTTGGCAGCTGGCAGCAACAGCTGTAGGAATGATATCCAGGGCAGAATGTACTGGTAGAGCAAGCCTTAGAGAGTCTAGTGCTACAGAGCAGATGGTACAGCACAGAAGATCCTGATAGAGGCTTTGGAAGGGTAGGACATGATGGTAAAGGACATCGCAAAACAACAGACATATGACCCCTAGAGACTGGATGCATGCAAATGAGGCTATTTTTCGTCTATTCCTGCCACTACCTTGTGAAAGCACGAAAAGTAATTAGATGTCAGAATAAAAAACTATATATATCATTAATATCTTTTACTGAGTTACAGAGAAGTTTTGTTACATTCATGGGGCCTCATTTCTTAAACTTTTTCCATTTTCACACAGCTTTTCAAACTTATGCATATGTTAACATTTAGAGGTTCATTACATAATTTATTCCATTCAGTCACTACTCTGATATTTTATATATGCCTATTACCAGTTTCTTATTACGGTCTTCTGTGCCTTCGAAATCTTGACTGTCAACATGGCAAACATAGACTAGGTTGTGACGAAGTCATCCTTTGTTCTTTGGTATAGATTGTTCATCAGACATGCCTTTCCTCATCCAGTTCATCGTTATCTTACTTGAAATACATTTATGTAATATGATACAGAGCTTATAAAAGATGCGTAAGTACAATTAACTGAAGATGCACAAAGAAAAATAATAGCAGTGGCTATGATACAAGGTTGTATCATGTGCTGGGGAAGGCTATGGGAATGTGAGTTCTCAGTTTAAAGTTGCAGTGATTTTAACATCAACACAGGTGAAGTCACTTCAGTGGTTTCCTTTTGGACAGTAGAACTGTTCCACCGCAGCATTAACCCTAAAGAATATGAGCTTACTTAAGGATAAACTAGGGTAGGTAAGGATATGTATGATACAGATTATAAAGTTTTTAGGGATAGGATTGCCTCTTTTTTCTTATGTTTTTTATGAAAAAAAAAAAAATTATACACAACCATTCCAAGAAATCTAACTAAATATAATGAGGAAAGTTAACTGGTTGAGTTTAGTTGGCCTGCGGCATGGTGGCGGGGATCCTGTCTGGCAGGTTGGTAGCCTGGAGCACGTGCATGGCAACTGTAAAAATATCAAGTTCATTATGTACAGTGGAAATTTTGCCGTTATCCTAGCCAGATTCAGAGTTTTGTCGACTTGGCATCATCTGTAGGACACTGGCTGTGAGAGGACATGCAGTTTCCAGAATTATAAAGCAGTTTCTAGCCTGCAATGTTGTTTCATGGACAGCCGCATTCAGGCAAAGGCATTCCTTAGGGAGAAGAAATGTGCCCGGTGAGATCTACACGGTTCTGTGGTTGCATAGAATATTCCAAGCTGTAGTTAGACTGCGTGGATATTGGCTCCAAGCTGGAAGATCATGGGGTCAATTTAACTAAGTACTCAGGGCTGGGTTCCAGAAGAGAATTACACTAGGGTGGTGAGGCAGACTATTGTGTTGTGGAGTTATATTTGGAGCAGGAATTACAGTGTTACAACTTGACGTTAAGGGTTAATGTACAGAGCAGTTTATGTCCGAAGGCAATTAGGTTAAGAATGTAAACTATTAAACTGACTGGCATAGTAAGGTTTGGTCACATTGACCAAGTGTGTTGTTACTTAAATTAAGAAAGTTAACAGGCATTGGGTTTTAGTGAACATCCTGGATGTGAAGAATTTGTGAACTTTTAGAAATCTTTTATTTAATGTTGTGAATAAGGTTTCATTTAGTTTTGAAAGGAAATTGACATATGTGTTTATTGTTTTGTACTATGCTTGTAATATCCCTAATGTAAATAATTATATAGATTTTTTTGTTTCAATAATCTATGCAGTAATTCATTTGCACTTTAAATTTTCTCTGTTAGTGAGGTGGGAAGAAACAAGATCCAGCCCAAGTATGGTGAGAAGGTATGGGTAGTGGTGGAGCTGATGGATTACAACAAACCAGAGAAGGACAGAGTGCAACACCGGAGTAATTTGCGTCTATGGATGGGGGATGGAAGACTCCGACTTGGAAGAGCAGATAGTCAGGAGGGAGCTGCAGGACAAGGGACGAAAAGGAAGCAGAAGCAATGGAGATGCCTAGTATGGCTACGGTTTTGTGTAGGTCTGGGATTGGAGTTGAAAGTTAGTCGGCGATGACAGAAGGAGAGAGTGGTGATGATATGGTGGAACAAGAATATATAGAACTGAAACTCATGGAAGAGTCCAGGGACGGTAGGGACACTGCCCAGAATAGGGAAGATCAGTGTGAAGGAAGAAAGCGGGAAGAGAGAAATGGGGAGGATGTAGAGTTAATTCCTCTCAGGCGCTCCTAGAGAATTGCAAATCAGGTGAAAGGTATGCGTTTCAAATGTATTGTAGGTGATGAATGTGTGCGGCAGGGCGCGTTCCTTTAAAGTTTCAGAGGTCTAGTGTAAGTAGGGAAGTCAGCTGGTTGAGATTTGTAGTCCCGCGGGCGTGGTCGAGGGTATCCCGGGGTACACGCATGCACGGCGAAACTGCCCTCAGACAATAATAACACGAATAACAAAAAAATTTAAAGTACAAATGAATGCCTGCAAAGGTCACTGAAACACACACACACACAAAAAAAAATCTGCTTAGTTATTTACAAAAGTAATATTAGAAAAATTAGTTTACAAAAGTAAAACTAGAAAAATAATTTCTGCTAGTACAAAACAATAAACACACGTCAGTTTACTTTCAAAAGTAAATGAAACGCTATTCACATTAAATAAAAGATTTCTCAAAGTTCATAAATTGTTTTCATCCAGGGTGTTTGTCATTAGCACAGGACCTTAACAGGTAAGTAACAACACACTTTAGTAAATGTGGCCAAACCTTACTATGGCAGTCAGTTTAATAATACACACACTTTTACCCGACTTTCCCCCATCCATAAACTTCTCCATAAATTAACTCTTAACACCAGCACCAATTTTTCACATTGCAAGTCCCGCTCCAAATCTATCTCCACAACATACTGATGTCTCACTATTCAACTCGAACCCAGCTTAAATAGTCAGTCAAGCCAACCCTTTCTCGCAACCACGCGGTTCTCCAGCTTAGCGCCAATATCCTCGCGGTCCAGCTACTGCTTGGAATATTCTATGCCACTCCACAGAACCGGGTAGATATCACTTGGCACATTTCTTCTCCCTAGGGGATCCGTGACACACACAGCAGGCCAAAACCTGCTGTGCAATTCTGGATATTGTACGTCCTCTCACCGCCAGCGACCCTCTGACGACCCCCAAGTCGCCAACACCCTGATTCCTACTTAAATAACGGCAACATTTCCACCATACGTAAGGGACGTATTGGCGTTACAGGCTGTTAACCTGTCTAACAGGCTACCCGCCATCACACCGCAGGCCTACCAACCTCAACCAGCTAACTTCCCTCATTTCATAAGCATCACCTTAGCTATCGCAATATATTCTTTTTTAGATCATTACTACAAAAAGAGAAGTAGTCAAAAATCAAGACATTCAACGTAACATTCGTGAAAATGAGCGATACTGGTTAAATAAGCCATTCTATAAAGAATCCATTGTTACGATTTTCGTCAATGATGCAGTTAGAATCACCGCGACCCTTAAGCGAAATAAGAATTCACTCATCCGTGGGCAGATTGGTTGGTTAGTTTATGGTCCTATCAAATGCCAGGTCACTGAGGCTGTTAACTTCATCCTACACCTACCAACCTTCTTTAGTTGTCAGGGATAATTTTAAGACCATATACACTCTCAAAATGTATATGCCTTCCAGTCATAGTGTCGGGACCTTTTTCCGTAGCCACTGTGAAAAATAAGATCCCACAATTGTTTTCTCAACAAAAGGGATACCCGTCTGTATACCTGAGCTCTTGGTAAGTGCATCACCATTTTCTGTAAATTTATCCTCTCTTCTCTTGTACATTAACTGATTTTTGTCCTTTGTTTAATCTTTTCCGTAACCGTGTGTATTACGAATGAGATTTATGCATCGGCTGTACTTGTCTAAAGCATTTGGACTCAAACAATTGTTGGTATCTTTATATACATAATTACTCGGAATTTTCAGTTACCGGAACAAGTTCCCCCATTTAATCCGAGTTTGGGGAATTATCATGCAGTAGAACAAAGCAGCATAGTTTCATTTTTTTCATGTTGATTACAAATATTTTTACATGGAATAATTTGGCCAGCCTTTTTTCCCAAATGGCTTGGTAGCTTGATAGTTTAGTTTGTTTTGATAAATCTTTTAAAGAATCGCTAATCGTAAAAGACAGCATAGATACTTTTTCCTTATACTTGTTCGCAGTTTCCCGCTTTAGCCCCCTATCTACAGGCAACTCATAAACCTTACTGTAGTTTCACTCTATACAACATTATTCCTGTACTCTGTACTTTATTCATGCCTTGCACCCTCTTGCATGTTCAGGCCTTGATTACTCGAGGCATCTCTTATTTCATCCTTCGTTCTTTTCCTTAGCCTACCTCTCCGTGTTTTCTCCGCTTCTAACACGTATATCGTCTGTCAGTCAGTCTTTCTCCTCACATCCTCTTATGTCCAGATCATTTCAGCACACCGTGCTTAGCTCTCGTAAACACACTCCGCTTACTACTATTCCTTTCTCTTGCCCTGTCATTCCTTAATGGATCAATCCTCCTAACACCGCATATTGTCACTGATCACTGCATATCTAACAACGATTCTCTTCCGTACTGTTCCATTGAGAGCCATGGATCGCATCAACATGTATACAGTACTGTCGGAACTACTGTCACCCTGAAACATACCCATATTTACCCTCGCAGACTCTGACCTTTCTTTCCACACACTCCTCAATGTACCCAGGACCTATGTCCCTTCACCCACCCTATGGTTCAGCTTCCATAGTTCCACTTCCATTTCACGCAAACTCACTCTCAAACCAACCTGTCTTTCTCCTGTGCTAAACCTAAAAGCAGTTCTTTATTCTCATTGTCAACTTCATCCTTTCACAGACACTCTCCCTGTTTCAGGCACCAACTTTTGCATTTTGTAACTCAAGTTTTCCACCAGAGCCGTGTCATCTGCAAACAGCTTTTGATTCATCTCCCAGTTCCACCACCCCAGCAGACTGTTTAACTGCCGCTCCCTTCAAGACCAACTTTACCAACTCAACCTTAAGCAGATTAAACTGCCATAGTGACATCAGACACCCTTGATGTAGACCCACCATCACATGGAACACCTTACCATCCACCTTCCTACTTGTACACACGCCTTACTCCCCGATAAAAACTCGTCACCAATTCTTGTAGCTATCTTGCCATTCCATCCATATATTCGTTGCACCTCTCACATAAATTCTCCGGAGCATACATCTGGTCCATATAACCTCAACCACTCCTGAAGCCACATAGTTCCTCCCATTCCTTTGCTCTGCACATGTCACCACCCTCTCATTCACCATTATCCCATACAACTTAACAAATATACTCAACAGAATTATCCTTCTGTAATTCGAGCATTAACATTTGTCCCTCTTTCCTTAATATAATGGCAATATACAAGCATTCCGCCATCCCTCATTCCTTGAGCTATAAAAAAAAAAAGGTCATTCCCTTCCTTGAAAAATTAAACTGCGATCCCATTCACTTCAGTTACATTGCCACGTTTCATATTATGCAAGGCTTTCACCAAACCATTTGCCACGTCCCAACTACCTCAGCATGCCATCCTGTCATCTTAACATTCAAAATATTCATCCCATCTCTTCTTTGCCTCTTTTCCTGTTACCACATCGTCGTCATCTCTTTCTGATACTTCCATTACTTCTTTTGTTCTCCACACGCTATACATTTCCTGCCATAATATTTTCTTATTCTCCTCACAGTATGTTGATACTCTCTCATCCCATCTCTCATTTGCTTTTTTTTTTTTTTTCAGAACTTGCATCTTCCTCTTGTACTTCTGCCGCTTTCTCTTGTCCATCTCCCATTCACTTGCATTCCTTCGTCGAAGGTTTCGCCCATACACCTTTCTTTTTCTCTTTCCTTATTTCGCCACTTACTATCCTCCTTCAACGTCCACATCCCGCCTTCCACATGTCACACATTTCACCTGCACATGAAAGTATTCAGAGCATCCCTGAATACCTTCCATTCTTCGTCCAGTCCCCTAGATTCATTTACTCTTAGATTATACCATTCCGCAACTGATCACTTCTAGTATCTTCGTACGCAAACCACTTTTCCAAGCTCACTCACTTTCATCACCCTTTTCCTATCCAGGTCACCTTCCCTCTTCTGGAGTTACTTAAAAACTTTCACACTTGCCTCCACCCAAAAGTAATCAGACATCCCAACAGCTGGCCCTCACAGTACATTCACATCTAAGAACTGTCTCTCCTTTGAAGTCTATAAATTAGTTCATAATCCAGTAATTCCCGTTGACCCTCAACTTAATTCACCCACGTATACTCGTCTTCCCCCTTCCCCTTGAGCTTAGTTTCACTCAAATCCAGAACATCCAAGTTCCTTTCCCGAAACATACTACATGCCTTTCCCTTGTTCTCGTCCGAGCTGCATCCACGCAGATTATTTCAGATACCCCACTCTGAGACATCAAGGAGGATGAGCACTCCTCGCTTGGATACTTCAGTTGTAACTTTCATAAACAAATACAAGGATGGGGGTGGTGTTGGGAGGTACGACCCATTGATAATGCCTAGTTTTAGTCACCATCCACGACGCATGAGATGCGAGGTCGAATTCTTTCTCCTCAGTTCCCATGACTTGTGAAAATAGAAATGAAAAGCATTGTAAAAATGTAAAACCGTTTATGGTTAAAAGTACGCACACGAGCAAAAGAACACTCGATGTTCTTATATCCGTTCTCATTCAGGTTAGTTGAAGTGGATCTAATGCACAAAGCTCCGTCGATCATAAACACAGAGCCTCGACTTACATACGCTGAGAAAATGGTAAAAGAAAAAGTCTTCCGCACTAATACATTATAAAGAAGTATTCATTTTATCCACTAACTTTAGTTATTGGGGTGAAACCTCTCCCTATACATTCAGACCACAGATTAAATGCTTTCATCCGATGACCCTCGAATCATGAGCAAGACGGGTCCAACCCTCCCCTTCTCACACTTGATTTTTTCGTCTGCTAGTTGTACATTCTCTCCAACTTCATCACCACTGCCAGTGATCTTTACCTCTGATACTTCATGAGATTCCCAGTCATACAACTGAATAGGGTATTGATACCTGTTGTCTTGCCTTTCGTCCCTGATGGCCATGACTGTGACATGCTTTTGCCTTTCATAGCGACCACTATATGTAAATAGAAGAAACGGATTCGTGGTTTTCGGTGTAACAATTTAAGGCATGGCTTATCTATGTAATCAGAAAAACAGTTTTAGGAAGATACGCAGCCAGTAATAATTAGGTAATTAAAAAGAGAAAAATGTTTTAAAGCCATGATAAAATTTGATAGAAAATTGTATTACGCTAAACGTAAACGAGTGCGTATCATGATTCAAAACATATGATACTTTTTTTGACCAGCTAGCAGGCATTATGTATCACTAAATCCAGAAAAAATCAATACGTAACCTGATAGACAGATAATTATGTCGAATCCCAAAAAGAAATCGCCTTATAATTCAAATTAATTCATTGCTACATTTGCATCGCACAATGAAATTATCATACTCCACCACAGGCAAATATGCTTTTCAATCTCCTAATAAACTTTGTCGAAAAACTTTGATATACGTCGTCACCAAAGTTATATGATTTGTAATTTTCTTATATAACGGATATAAATAATTAGTACTATATTACGCTGTCGGTA
Source organism: Panulirus argus (assembly GCA_038088735.1). Classification (NCBI taxonomy): domain Eukaryota; kingdom Metazoa; phylum Arthropoda; class Malacostraca; order Decapoda; family Palinuridae; genus Panulirus; species Panulirus argus. The sequence goes on from JAYMFT010367567.1 coordinate 9,750, forward strand.
TTGCGAAATTATCCTCTTACTGGGCATCGGTAGTCCACACGCGGCAATACGTAATTACCGGGCGTCACTTGGTGCCATCACAAGTGGATGACGCTCGATTATAACTGCCATTTAATTAACATTTCTGTGTGTTTACCATGGTCGGGCGGAATGGTTTTTTCGTTTTGGCGCCGGTAAACGAATTCGGACATAAATATGTAAAGCCATTTTGTAACTAAAAAAAATCAATTTTGCTGAGAACCCAGCAAAACAATTACCATATTTGATGCAAAGAATATTAATGTCCGAAAATTACTGATTTTCAGAGATATGCGTGCTTTAGATTATGTCATAACCGCTATTTCTGTCAATTACTAAATGAAATGCAAACTTAAGTATGCTATTCCCTGTAATGCAAGATAGAATTTTACCGTAGAAATGCAAGACAATAATACCCCCATTTTAAGTCCCATTTTGATATATTGAACAGAAAACAGTCACTCACAGAACAAAACAAATTAACAAATCCAGGTTTCCGAAATGGAACAATGAGACAAAACGAAAGTTAGAAGAATAAGATGAAAATACCAAGGTAAATGAAAATTTAAGAATTACAACTATCAGAAAGGATGGAAAAAGAATGATTTGAAGAGAACAAGCTAAGATAGTACGGCCTTGTATTAAAAATGGAAGACACGAGATATGCTATAAAGTATTGGAACTGGATACCTGAAGGAGGACGTTCAGTAAGACATCCTAGAGTGAAATGAACTGAGGGCATCAAAAGCTCGTTGGAAATAAGAGGGAAGACAATGGAGTAAGTTAAAGAAACCAGAGAGTACGAGAACAGGGACGCATGATGAGAAGATTGACCGGTAGGCCGGCGACTGGACAGACTTTAAAAGTCTATCTGGAGTCTGGTGAGAAAATGATGATGGAACGCAGTATCGCGTGACGTTATAGTCAATAATCCCTCACGCGGGTAGTCGTTGACAGTATGCACGATGGGCGTGTATGTAGCCTTAGCATTATCCTTAACACCTGAAGATGTTTAATTTTTTTTAGGTTGGTGGATGCAACTTGACGTTGATGGCCATAATGACCCTGGTAGTTGATAGACCTAAACCCCAAGCAACCAACAGACTAGGTAGGTTGTGGAGGCGTTGAAAGTGTTGGAGAGGGTGTGATAGAGATTTCGGTGGTCAGTTAAAGTGATTTGAGCAAGATGAGCGATACATTAAATGACACGTTATTATAGCTGACAACTTACCTAAGTATACCCCATGTTGGTTTCCACGTCATGGAGGAATACTGCTGTTACAGTAAGACAACTTTCACATAGAGATAAGAAGCTAATTTTAATGCTGTCCTTGAACTGATTGCCGCTTGACATGAGTGAAAGAATCCCGGTGTTCGTGAGTGTGAACAGGGACTAGTTGAGAGTGAGAGCAAGAGAGAGAGAAGCGATAAAGCTGGACTAAAGTGTGTTGTTTTATTAATTGTTAAAAGTTGCTATTGCATTGTAAAGTATTTTTGGGAAATGATAAAATATTTTGTCCTTTTATAGTATCGTTCATACCGTAACTTATCTCCTGCCGTGGGTTCTAATTGTTGAAGTGTGTGGAAATAAAAATTGACTTTCAGAAATTGTCAAACACTACTGTATAAAGCATCACTGAGTTTTTTAAGAACGACGAAATGTGGTTACGTACAGTAACATTTCAACTATAAGACAACCGGTGGGCCAGCTTCATCACTAATTTACAGTTATATTCAATGCAGATTGATCACCGAATAAAGTACACTGTGTATATTAGGCTACACTGCTCTGCGCTTACTGGTATACTGTTAATCCAAGAGGAAGACTGGCTTGATCGGGCGCCAATGCTTTTTATGACCTTGTTTGCCGAAAAAATTATAACAATTTAGGGAAACTTGACGTTACTCTGCCGGTTGAACATCAAAAAACAATGCGAGAGTTGAAAAGTTACCACGCTGATGCTTGTACTCCGCGGGCGGGCGTATGACCGTTATGCTATTCCTTTACAATATTGTGATGTGTTTAGATGATGAATATTCTTCGTATGTTATATTTACGTAATCATGTGAGCATGTGTGTTGCATGATTTGGTGCGAAGTTCTCCGGTACTTGTTTATTTGGCTGCTTACTACTATCCTTTATGTTATGTTATGTTTGTTTTCCTAGTGCGTTTTTTTATTTTTTGTTTTGCTTTGGATACTTTGTGTATTCCTAAACCTATCTCTTATATTAGTTTTTAATTGATATGTATCATGTGATAGGAGTCTCCCAGGTACTTGTGTAACTAGGAGATAGTCTCAGTCTTTTATGTGTTTTTGACTGGCTCATTTTATTGGGTCAGGTGCAAGTCCTTGTGTGACGTGTTCACTGTGGGAAACCGGTTGTCCAAGTGCGTGGTGTGTGTTGGTCGCGCTACTCCCTGCTGCTGGTAAGTGGTTTCTGAAATTATTTTCTCTTTTAAACATATTTCTTGCTCTCTCGTAAATGTTTTTGAAAATGTTACATACGTAGTGAATTGCAGTTTTTGTTTTCTCTGTTTTGTAAAGTGGTGTTGGGTAGAAATTGTGAAACGTACAAATGCAAGATAAAGTTCCTTTTTTATATCTTCAGAACATACTATATAGAGCGTGTTTCGTTTAGATTTTACTTTCTTGATGTATGGTAGTCCTACCATTGCACCGTTATGGCGCTCCAGCTTGGTTCGGTTTATCGTTGTGCTGGTGGGATTATTTTGAATTAGGCCGTGTTTTGTTGTCCCCTTTACGATCATAATATTTGATATATTCTGGTGCGTTAGCTGTGAGTTTAGAATTTTTTTTTTTTACTTTCTTTGGTATGTTTATGTTGGTTACAGACTCATAGTCACTGAGTGGGGTCGGTGTTGGTATGTTTGTTTAGAGTTAAATGTATAAGACGAGGAAGCGTGATGAAAAGACTATTGAAGGAATATTGGAAAACTCCAAGCATTTTTTTTTTAGCTGGCGTAAAACTAGGGTGATAAATGATTCAGTTTTTTGTACAATCAAATCATTTTACATGGATGAGCCTGGACTTTTAGGAATGCAAATAACTGCAGTTGATGACTGAATTAGTCACGTATACTCTCACGTTCTTTCTAACTTTTGACTGTCGATTCTTATAAGCTCATGGAAGTCAAGGATTGCTTTTTTTTTTTCTTTATAGATGTCGATGTATATCGTGCGAAGTTGTCATACTTCACTATAAAAACAACATTGCCTTGTGTGAACATGGCGAATAGTGTGTGTATACAGTCACAGTTCAGAACGAAAATCATTGACTGTGTACACAGTTACCGTCAGAGGAAAACAATGAATGCTTGGTAGGCAACACTAATTGCTCCTGTGACATGACAATACGAAGCTGGAGTTGACACTTCCTGGACTGGCTTGCTTCTGTTGGTGCTCATCCATTGTGTATCCTCCTGGTTATAAAACGTAATGACGTTTGTCACTTCGACAGTAAGTAACTACTTGCATTCCTCGCAAAAAATGTTTACTATCATTTGAAACCATAGAAAATGTATTCTCCGCGACGAAGCCTATCAGTCTTCAAAACTTCTTTCATTGATAGTAAATACGTCTACGGTTATTGCCATCCTGGTCTAGGGGTCCATACATTTTGGTCTCAGTCGATACCTGTTGCTATAGTGAATGCTGCCTGTGTCCACCACAACCACCGTCCATCTCGCCCAAGGGCGCCTTGAATTCCGCTACTGTTGGAGGACTTCACCATCGCTGTCCCTCGCCTTCCGCCCGTGAGAGGTGGCTATTCTGGATGCACCGACTTTGCTTGGACCTCTTTTCTCCCACTGCTGCGGTTCGTCACATCAAATAGCTTCTCTGTGATTTGTTAAGGCTCCTGTCACTCATCAGCCCTTCTTTCTTCCTACGTGTGTTGAGCAGCAGCCCCTTATCCTGCACCTGAAATTTAGAACGTTTAAAGTCGTTCTTTTCATAACCTCTCCAGATGCTCAGTTTCTTACATGTGTGGCGTCGCATCCCCTCTTGCGGATTCTGCAGATGTCTCACAAACTCTAGCGCATTTATTTTTTCGGAATTCCTAGAGAACGGGAGTCGTCCGCCGCATAGACCCAACTAGAAACAAGAGGAAGAATGTCTGGTAAGGATATCCAGTGACAGTCGTAAATCTCGTCCGGGCTTTTTTTTGGCCTGTCTGAAGCCCAAGGACTCGCGTTCTGATGGCTGGTATGTCATTATCGTGGCTGGTAGCTGGGCGTCCCATTTGGTCTGTCACGTCGTACAAAATTTTGGTTGCAGAACAGATTTAACAACACGATTATATAAAGTATTGCTTATCGTGCGTTTCGTGATAAGGTACTCAAATTGTTGCTCGGATTTCACGGGCAGGGGGTATTATAAACAGTATGCTGAGTAATAATACGTTCTTTATCATATTACTAAACTGTACTTTTCCTATCTCCACCGTATTTTATTTCCTTTATCGTGTTCTAGGTCTTTTACAGGAACTTTTTTTGATGGTTCGTAGCTTGTAAACGTTTTTCCCAGATTGGTTATATAGTACTACGTTAATGATCATAATGACAGTGTGGGTGTTATATTTTCTCCCGCTAAAAATGTGTATCTTATATGGTTTCGAATAAAATACACCATTTTCACTATTCGGCACTATATATTTTTGTAAGTGTATAGAAAATATAGATTAAGCTCCCATTCAAGCAAGTAAGAAATTGAATTTAATAATAAACATTTTTGTCCTTGTGTTTTGGTCTTTGAGGATTGAGATAAATACCAAAAATATTTCACAATCTTTAATTCATAGAAATGATGATCACCTGTTTCAGTAATGCGTTATATGTGTGTGTGTTACGTTTTCTGGCGTAATGACCAATTAGTAGCCGACCATTAAAAGTAAACTCAAACACATACACAGAATTTGATGATCACTGCTTACAGTAGACGAATGAACGTATCGACCAAGACAGAATTCTTGGGAATAATTTTTTTTAGAGGTATAATAACGAGGCTTATTGTTTCGCTTTTCTAGGAGGAAAACATATCCATGAATTGACAGACGTTATCATAAACTCGTCAGACACACATGACTCGGTCACCAGTCGATATTCCCCCTTAGAAATTTGTAGCACCCATTGAGCAGGTCGGTACGCCCCTTGAGTGCGAGGCTACTCTCCTTGGGCACGATAGTACGAGTCATTGGGTCACGCCAGTCATAACCAAAGGTCGTACCGTCTTGCTTAGTAACTTACATTTTGCGTATAATCACATTCTAATGCAAGACTCAAAACTTTCCCATGGTACTGGGAAAGCGACTGTAAATGAGGGAAGTATATCCTCCGCGCTTTTACAGATGATGCATGAGTAGCTTGATCTTTACTTGTGTTGAGGAGGCTGATAACCACATCACTTAGTTGCTAGCTAGTGGAATAAGTACACGAATTCGATATATCCCACCTTTCGCATACAGTCTTTGGCATGATGACTTCCTTAACGTTGGATCTAAAACTGACCTTTCGTCAGAAACAGAGGTATTGCATTGCTGAGATGGATTACTGAAGGATAAAAGGCGATTTGCTTTTGTTATTGAACTGATGTTTTCTGCTTACTCAGATCTGCTCTTTAGCTGTCATGTGTAATGCATCGCAAACGGAGACCCCTGCCCTTAGCCAAGCCTCACAGACTTTTCTGTATTTTCTCCTGGCCGTTTCATATTCCTTGGTCCAACTCGCTGACAGCACGTTGCCCCCTGTATACCACATCATTCGTATTCCATCTCCATCTCGTTCTTCCCTCACCCCTTGCTCTCTCCATTTCAGACATATGTATCCTCTCAGGCAGGGTCAGTTCGCTAATCTTCTCCATGTGACCACACCATTTCAGCACACACTGGTCTGTTTTGTCGAAGTGTCCGCAAAAAGCCTTGTCCGCCTCCCTATACATTTTGAAAGGCTATGTCACATTTACCTATTAGTACTTTGACATCTCTCCTTTGGCCTTGATTACCATCTGCAGACGGCTGGGCATGGAATTGGTAAGGTTCCTAAAATTTTCTAGGTCCATGGGGTCTTGATGTTCTGAATGAGGCGTTCTGAGCACCCAAGAAATTTCACGTGTACCCACATTTTCTGTCTTCCAGGCAAGAATTCGGGCTTTCTTCTCCTTAGAGAGGTGAGAAACAACCATCTTGAAACACAGGTGGGAGAAATACAGCACCCAGGAGCGAAATTCCCATAATGAAGTGGCAGCCAGGAAGAGTAAAAAAAAGAACATTCTTCCCTTAAGATAGCCTAAGGCACACTGAGGCGGGTTGCTGGTGCTCACACTGTTAGAAACTAGTCTGAGCGACCAGATGTGCGATAATTTGACCTTAAGAGCATCATATTGGCTTTGAAAATATATGGGGTGCAGACATTGTTTTTCTGGACACTGTAATTATAACTGCAATTACTATCACACATTTACCCCGTCATTCCTTACACTGTGACCCCTGCTCCACATATTGTGTTATGGCATCTCATTTCCAACACTTTCACCCTCTTCCACTTTTGAACTCAGGGCCCATGACTACTCGCACCCATATAACACCGTCGGGACTACTATACCATCAAGCATACTCATCTTTGCCCTCACGGAGAGTGTCCTTTCCTTTCACCCAATTCTCAGTACGCCCAGGAGTTTCATCACTTATTTCACACTGTGATCCACCTCAGCTCTCCCACAGTTCCATCTGCTGTCATGTCCGCTCACAGGTATCTGAAAAACTCAACTTCTTCCAGGCGCTCCTCACTCAAACTCTCACACATACCATCCTGTCTCACCCCCTCTAATACACCTCATTACCTTCCTCTTCTCAACTTCCTCCTTTCACTCACTTTCCCAGTCTCGGAGAAAAGCGGGAGGATTATACTTACAGGTTTGCTCTGTGTCGGTAACGAGTGACATTTGACGGGAACGAGGCTCAAATGTGACCTTTTCAAATGTGAACGGGAGGCATTGGGAGACTCTGTCGTATCTCTGTGGTTGTATTGCGTTTCTCCGTAAGTGTGAAATCGTGACTGAGTGTAGGGGGACCAGCGATTGTTAGGACTTTGATAGCAGTAGGTGTACAAATGTATAATTTTCCAAGGTTTACACTGAGTATTTCAAAATACGAAATTTTCGCGAGTTGAAGAAGTGATTTTAAAAATGTTTTCGTTTCACACGACTGGTGCACTCCATGAGTATTCAGGCGTTGAATATTATAACACATCTTTATTTGCCGGCATTTATTTCCTAGAATTCCCAGGTTTTTTCATCAAACGTACAAGGCTTTTAAAGATAAACTTCGCCTCCCGGCAGCCTCATGCTGAAATATAGATCACCACATATGCACGTTCAGACCACTTCGGTAGAATATCTTTTTTTTTTATTTCAGGGAATAGCTAAAAATTAGCCGATGTAGCTTGGTTCAGGCCTTTTTTACATGGTACAGGTCAGGTCAAAGGTCACACTATCATGCCCAAGGGTCGCACCGTCGTACGCAGTAGCGGATTTGGGGAGGAGGGCGAGGTGACGGCCGCACTCCACATTGCTACGGATTTGCAACCCCCCCCCCCCACACACACACGCACGCACGCGCACACTGTTAAGGTGCGCTCCTACAAAACATGGAAGTGTTAACAAACATTTCCCCACGGGGTCACGTGGGCTGGGAAGCACGTACGTCACCATCAGCGTGTGTCATGTGGCACCAGCTAGAGGCGCCTTTAGCCACTGACACGCGAGCAACTCCTGCTACCTCGCCTAGTAGCACACAACACATTTTTATATTATTTTGACAGCTTTATGTAACTTAATTAGTAATTTCATTTTAATGTAGTTGTTCAATAAAGATATAATTTTGCCCCAAATACAGTTAAGGGCCGGTGAAAATCACTGTTCTATTCTCGTCTTGAACTGCGTCAGTCTTATTGCAAGTGGCATTCTGATGTAGAACTATCTGCGCTTTCTTTAGCGGCTTTGGCGCCCCATAAGGAGTCAGCTCCCTCCTATGTAAATGTCTTGATCTACGAGTGATCGTGTTCAGTGGTTATGCCATCTTCGAGTCGTGCTGAAGGGCCGTGCCGCCGTGCTTAAGGGTCGTACAGTCGTGCTCAAGGGTCGCAGCGTCGTGCTGGAAGATGCAGACGTGATCCTAGCAAGGGTGAGGGGTGGGTGGGTGGCAAGGGGTCGGTGCTTTAGCCAGCCAGCCACCCACCGCCAGGGGCCGCCCGCCGTCTGCCACGTTCCATTGATCTCGACTTCCCTCGTCACGGGGAACCCTCGAGAGATAAATCAGCAGGATTATTTTTTTTCCTGTGTTGTTGGTGCACAGGGGTACAGACAGAAGCACCAGTGTTTTTAATCAGTTTCCTGGAAGCTTTCCCGTTGTCACCAAGCGCTGGAGTGGCACGTTGTGCGACCATACCCCAAGATCTCACTCCTGTCAGAAACTGCCAAAGCATTGCATAAGTTATTTTTCCTCGAAAATCATGAAACTTTGGTTTCTATGCTTGAATGACGTCACACCGCGAGGCTATACCACTGGGAGCTCAGTCTCATCAAAGAACTTTACACTCCAGAAGAGATCATAATTTCCCTGCTACTGGTAGTAGCACACTTTTGGGCTGCAGGAGCCTCTGGCAAGATCCTGGTAACACTAGGAGCATATATATATATATATATATATATATATATATATATATATATATATATATGTATAATCTTAACTACCAAGTATCTAAGAGTTCAGTTTGTATATAGTCCAGTCTTTTGGTTTAGATAGTGAAAGGCTAATGAAATGCGAGTTTGTAAATCCGTAGACTTTATAGCTATGAATGTGGACATGACAAGAAGCCTTGTAGGTCTTGAGAGGAATGACAGGCTGTGAGAAGTGAAGACAGTAAACTAGATGAATGTGAGGTGAACCACTAATGGAAGACCTTATTATTCTTTTTTTGTATTAATTAGGTATGTTATGCTTATCATCTGGGCTGAAGTATACCAAGTTGCAGAGTAACGATCGCTTTCCCTATCTCGTGAATTTATGTCAGACATGATGGGACTTTGACATAGCGAGTCTAAGGGTATGTTAATGAAACAATCCAATCGAACCTTGCGTCATAACCTTACGTACACCAACTGAGGGTGAGAATGACAGAGTTGTAATGACACCACTGGTGTCTACAGACCAGGTGCCAAGCCCCAGCATGTAGTAAGCTCTTATCAATACACCGTAAACTATGGTGAGCCGTGACAACATCATGGAGCAGGTCTCCCTAATGAGGTGAATTCACACAATATGAAAACCTTAGTTAGAAGCTGAATACGTACGAGCTTCCGTAGTGCAATCGTTAGTGTTGTGTCCTACACAAATCTGCCCCATGGTTAGATGTAGTATCTGGTTCTGAATGAATTACTGACTGTGACAAACCACGATACTTTATCACCTGAAAGGTTAGGGAAGTATCTTTTCTTTAGCCATTAACGTGGTCCAGCCATGGAGCTTAAAAAGCAGTGAATGGCTGGAAGACATTCATACATGCGAATGAAGCATACCATCAGACAGTACAGGTTAAAGGAATATGTGGTACAATACGAGATATTCTAGAAGTGAGAATTTGGGCCACTAGGCGAATGTTGGAAGGAGAGTAAAGGCTAAAGAGAGAGTATACGTTGAGAGAGCCAGGCAGAAAGAGGCAGCCATAGACCACAAAAGGATCCAAGGATTCATAACGCTTTGAGGAGAAAGTGGGCTACGCTTGTGATGAAGCGGCACGAGCTTGAACCTCCTGTAATATGATATTTAGTGGGCTGGGACCATATGCAGTAAAAAAGGATTCATGTGATAACAGAAATAATAGATTGGTTTTAAGAGTAGTCATAGGCAGTTAGTAACATGTATGAACAAAAGATTAGATGCTGAAATATAAGGATATAATACAAATGGTATTCATTATCACGAACTTGCGGACGAAATTGAATGGAGGTTTTATGAATTTCATAGTAAAGATCACGGTTATATTAATTAGAGTGAATATAGAACAGAATTTCAGGATATAGTGGGCATATAGGATACATAGTGTTGAGGTCTGCGGCAGTAAAGGTAAAGAAAAGATATTACTGGGAATAAATGTATTGTTTTGTTAGTGAAATGTGAGTTGGTACAACCGGAGACGTTTTTGATATTTATGAAATGTGGATATGATAAGAAGCCTTGTAGGGTATGAGAGGTATGATAGGCTGTGAGAAGTGAAGACAGTAAACTAGATGGATGTGAGGTGAACCACTAATGGAAGACGTTATTGTTAATTTATTTTTTGTATTAATATGGTATGTTATGCTCATTATCTGGGCTGGAGTGAGATAGGCTGTAGAGTGACGGTCCCTAACCCAAAAATTATGTGACGACTGGTTAACCTATTGTAATTTTATGCCAGACATGATGCGACTGTGGCGGGGAGAGGTTAGGGTCTAAGACTGTGTGAGTGAAATAATCAGATCGATCCCAGCGTCACAACCATATGTGCACCACTCGAGAGTGAGACTGGCAGAGTCGTGCTTACACCTTCGTAAGCACGAAGGTACAACCCCTGAGCAAAACCCTTGGGTATGATGGATTTACAACCCTTAAGCACGGCGGTGCGACCTTTGGGTATGATGATCTAACCCTTGACCTAAACCACATGGGTCTGGTGAAAGGACAGGCCACTATACCCAGTGGTTGTGTGTTGTCGTGCTCACTGGTCGTTCCGTCGTGTTCAAGGGCCGAGCCGTGGTCGTGCACATAGTGTTAATCCTAATGTTCTGCAACATTCAGTATATACTGGCAACCAATCATAAACACAATAGGACCGGGCTGTTATGGTTAGCGTAAATGTCACATGCCTCAGAGTTCACAGTTGTGGACGATGATCGGTAAACTACCATGGAACTGTTTCTTGGGAATGGAATTCCTACCTCCTCCAACTCCCATATCCTTAGGTCATGGGACGTCCTATAATTTCTTAACATTCATAAGCAAATTTAGATTACGTGTAGGGAATGTGCTACTTTCTCCAGCGTCTGTCCTGTGTGTGTGTGCGAATTTCCTGACCTCTGAACTGTACAACTGGATACACTACGTATAACATTATACCACTCTTGACTTTATATATTAATAGAATTGGTCGTAACAGCAAAATAACAACATTACATAATATTCATTAAAGACTAAAGCAGGCAGGATTGTCTGGCAGAGAAATGATATAGGAAGACAAGGTGACGTGACAGCGATCAGGTGTGTTGGTCGCCACTTCTCACGCCAGGGGACACCAACACCCCTGGTATATGAGGATGTGTGGGAACCTGAAGTCTGGACAGGATCTTCATCCTCTCCTGCTGAAGAAGCCGGGGAAGACGACGTCCAGACACACTTGACCCATTTGCGATGCGCGACGCACCTTTAGCAAGATGTACCGCCGCTCCAAGTTTTGTTTATCCTCTGGTTTTACGCCAGCTGTGAGGAGTCCGCCACCCTGTCTCTCGGCTGTAACACACAACACACCCGCGGCCCCGAGATGCAACACATCCCCAAGTTTTGCTGGCGCGGCTGAGTGAGTGCTGGAGTTACGAGCTGGACAGACTTTTCTTTTTATGATCATCCCAGCATTACCAGGCAGGATTACAGTGCAGCGGACTGGATCCCGCTCTCGCCATTTGTACAGCTGGCGATACAAAGACAGAAATGAAGATTTTAAGTGCGGACTTGCTCAATAACATATTGTTCTTTCGTTCTCGTATATATCATGAGGAATGCGTCTGATGTCACCGGAGTATAGTAAGGGAGAATAATACAGACGAGTGGGACGGAAGGAGCGTAACGGGTGGAAATCATTACTACTCAGGTGGTGCTGCCAAGAGCGCTACTCCGGCAGAAGATAGCACGGTGGATGACAAGCTAGACAGACACGGGCGAGCTGGTAAGGATAGTGCTTTGGCGGAGACTTGCTCACGGGGACACCGTATTTAAAGAGGAGTGTTCACGGGAATAAGAGGGCATGAGAAACGAAGACGAGGGAAAAGGATGACACACAAAGGGGCGGTGATGCAGGGTAATCTTATGTAGAAGGACGAGTGTTGTGGAGGTGAGTCACACGGCTCTTACCTGGAGTCACACGGGCGGTCTGAGGCCGAGGGAGGGGAAAGACAAAAAGCCCAACAGAACAAATGCAAGGTGTAATAACTGCTGAAGTGGCCGCTAGGGGGCAGTGAGGAAATGAAGAGATACTGCAGGATGGGAGATAA
>JAYMFT010367578.1:0-37864 GCA_038088735.1 Panulirus argus
TATCTATATATATATATATATATATATATATATATATATATATATATATATATATATATATCACTCCTGTTTCCTATTTTTGTTTACAGTTCCAGATATCCAGTCCGTAAATCCGGGTTGGATAATTTCCCCCAACTCATACCAATGTTATTTTCCTGCGTTCCCCGTATACAACCCGCAAGTTCATAGTATCTACCAACCAATAGAAAAGGTCCAAGCTCACAACTCCGTGGAGCTAGCCAATCATCGAGCCGGGAGGTGCGTAGGGATCCGAGCTCAGGATACTTACCATGGAGTTATTTCACATAGCTTTTTAATGCCGTCAAAGTCGACGTGATCATCTAATTCTAAGTCCCCACCTTTGAAGCTACTATCAAAAGTCTCGCTTGGAATAGTTATCACATCCATTCTTTCAAAACTGTGTGGAATAAATGAGAAAATTTTTTATATGACTACTTGGCAGCCACTCGGCCCCCGCGCACCAAGCCACTGGGGGATGAGAAGGAAAACCTCATCCACAGTATACGCTGCGACCTTCGAGCGGGTGAACGTACGCGTCCCAGCCAGTGTGTGGTTTGTGACTGACTCCTCGCGGGACCCCTGTTTACTGGGGTCCTACAGTGAAAGATATCCTTGCAACAGTGAAATCTATCATGTGGATGTAGTGCACAAGCCCACCCACCCCCACTTTTGGATACGGCAAAAAGACGCGTGTGACAGTGATGTGATGATATGAGAATTGGTGAGTTTGTTACATTGGTGAATCTAGACTGGTGATATAACCCGGTTTATTGTGCCTGTTTAGTGGCGTATATATATATATACAGTGGTATCTTGCGTAGGGACGGAGCCATTTGCATGGAGGTGTTGACTGCCATATATAATATTCGCGAGAGAGGTTTATGGTGATCGCTCTCGCCCAGTGTATTAAATTTGACTCTTCTGACTCCATTCTGTAATCTCATGAATGTTGTGAGTGCTATTACCCAGGACTTGATGGATCCTCAGTGCTGTCACATGTCAATGGCACTAGCTTGACCTCTTGAGGTCATGTGGATAACTGATATTAACAGGATACGTAAAACAGAATCTCATACCTGTTGTCAACCTGTCTTTCTGTTTCACACACACACACACACACACACACACACATATTTTGCGTACATGAATGCCCTTATTTTTTTGCAGAAGTTGATATACATGAATGGGATCCTAACCTCAACCAAGCAGGTTTTTGTCTCTGGTTAGAGAGTGTTACTTTTTACGGTATTACTCAGAGGAAAAGTAATATGTAAAGTAATATCTTTAAAGGTACTCCCTGTTTGTATATGCCCATACTGGCGTGTCCGTGTGTACTTGTGTGTGTTACAGACAGACACAAAGGTGTATGGAAAGTAGTTCGATAAATGAGGGACAGGAGACAGTAATTAAATGGAGTAAATGAGAGAATGATAAAGAAGAAAAGCCATATTTGTCTTTCCTTGGTCGGTCTCGGTAGGCAGGGAACGCCAGAGGTCCCGGTAGACAGGGAGGCGGAGGGCTTAGAGCGTCCTCACAGGAGGTTGAGGCAAAGGACCTTTACCGTCCCTGTATACGGGGAGGGCGGAGGTGTCTTGGGCGTCCCAAGAGGCAAGGGTAGGGAAGAAGACCTTAAATCCTCCCGGTAGACGGGGGGAGACAAGGGATAGGTTAGGGGAGACAGAGGACCCTGACCGTGGGAGACGACCCTTACCCCTACCTCGCAATGGTTCCGGAGGTCTTCTTACCTCTCACAGCTCGACCTGAGATCGAGCTACCGTGTTGCTACTGTCCCCTGTCAGGCTGTTGGAGACCAAACAGCCCGTAGGCTTACGTAACCACTACCACACCCTGACTGGTCTGGTTCACTTTTCAAAGATACTCATCTTAGTCTTTTTCTTACTTTCATTTTTCCTTAAGAAAAGACCATTTGATTTCTTTTGGTTGCAGACAGTATCTTAGGAATTTTTAAGCCCTAGATGTGCACGATGTTTTATTCAAGGTGCCTTTCGATTTTACTGTTAATATTTTGTTTTCCATGCCTGCTGTTCCAAATGGGCAATATATTTCTCGGTGCTTACCGGCCAGTAATGCCTTCCAAGACATTCCAAATGCAAATTATAATACATTATTACCGTCCATCTATGCCCAAGAGAATACACCCTCAAGCGTTTTCGATCTCGTCATCCCAGCAGGAGGGAGGTAGCCTCGCTAACTGACAAATGTTTTCTCCACACACTCTTGTTTACCTGAGCGACATTCCACTCACCATCTCTGCCAGTTTTCCTTGAACTTGCGCACCAGACGAAGCTGCCTGCAGCTCTCGAACGTTGCTATTCCTGCAACACTTAGATATGCCTCCCCAACGCCCTTACATCTGTCAACACCACCGTCTTCAGAATCATGTCTGTCCAGTTCCTCTTCAAGTTTCTCTTTCATTTACTCTTATTTTCATACACGTAGGAAGCTGTGACACGGTGACGACTCTTCTCTAAAAGATAGATTTCATTACGTGTTTCATGGGCCACGCCAGGGCCCCTCGCTTTTTCAACAAAGTACTCATGTATTCCTCTACCAAAGATGATGCAGTGTCTGACTGCACTTCTACTTTTACTTAGAGAGAAAAAAAAGGATAATTTAAGTGCACCAGAAATATTTTTGTTCCCATTTTTTTCCATGGAGTCAGTTTTTATTGTCAGTGTTGATTTATGCCAGGCTAAAATAGATTTTCTGTATCTCTCAGCTCAGAGATAGTGTACGTAAGTCAAAGGTCTTGTAGTCCTGTCACTAAGACTGCATGATATGGGTTAGAATGCATATGGAGGATCAGAGATCATTTAGCACTTTACCTTGCCCACTTTCAGCATGATAAGAGATTCTAATCTGAGGAACACTGCTGGAGAAGGACAGTCATAGAGGACCTGTCCGCCACTGTCCAACATACGCTATATGTACAGTGAAAATGTGTCCGATCTCAGAATTATCTTGAGCACATGGAGGAGGTGTTCAAGATTGGTTTTCAACTGGTGATTTTCATTGTGTGGATGGGTCATTGTGAGGTGCCTAAGGATTGCTTGGAGTGCCTGTATATAGTGCCAATGTACGTATATAGGGGAACAGAGGTGGATGGACCTACTGACAGTCGATGGCACTAAAGACAACATAACTAACCAACCATTATAGCATTATTAACACGTAGTTTTTTCCCTTATCTCTCCTCAGATCACGACCATGTTGAAACACGTGACATACCGTTCCACCTCGTCCTTGGGTCGGGCGTCCTCCGACCTCAGCTGTCGGGGCTCGAGTGTGAGCCCCGACACCATGAGCCTGAAGGGTGACCTCCTCCCTTCCTCGCCCGAGCTGACCCTCAAAGGCAGCAACGACCTCGTCTCCCCAGACACCATGTCCCTGAAGGATGAGACTCTGTCGGACACCATGTCCCTCAAGGGGGGAATGTCCCTCAAGAACTTCTCGCCGGACACCATCAGCCTCCACTCCACCTTGAGCTTCTCCTCCCTGGCCACAGGGAGGCTGTCATCAAGGTGCTCCTCCACCACGTCCCTCAACGAGCAGCAGACGGTGAGTGTCGAAGTCATCAGAGGTTAAAATTTTCCTTGTCGTATCCTCGATGGAGGAGTTTTCCTTTCTTTTTTTCCTCACTCTTTAGTGGTTTTCCCTACATTGAGGTTCACTCTTTCCTACACTCCTCACTGCTCAACAGTGATTCTTCTGTTATATTTTCTGTTTACTGTTCATCAGTCACTCCTTTATGTGTTCTTGTATGACTTTTTCCCTGGCCATATTAACAAGGTAGTAGCTTTTTTTTTCTACGTTCCATTCACTAGTGTTACTTTTCTACTTTTCAAAACTTGGTATTGAATTAAATCTTCCATAAGGACTGCGTACGTAGAAGGACTGAAGACGTACTGATGTTTTCATTCGCGTATTCCTCGTTAGATGTCTCCCAATACCATTTTCCTTACGTTTTCTTTACGTGTGTACTTCCCTATGTCTTACAAATCTCCAATATTTCCTGGTCATTCTATATACCTTTTACCCTCACCTTATTCAACTATTGCCTGACCTTCAAGGTTCATCGTGTTGCCACTGTCCTCTTCCATCCTTCAGTAGTCTTTCCCCTAAAAAAGAGAACACTGAACTATACGTTTTCAGTTTTAGAAACTTGTCCAAATATACAAAGCATTTCTAGTGATAGCATGAGTGAAGGGTACGTGAGTATGGGTAGGTGGAGCTAAGCGTAAAGACTTTAGTACAGAGGGTACACATATATCGACGTAAGAGAGCGACATACGGGTGAAGCGTTCACTTGGATCGGTCCCTTAGAATAACAACTAAAAAATGGGGTTTCACCTGAAACGGGTCCTTGGGTTACGAATGCCACTTCTCATGCACTGGGGACATGAGGAAATCGTGTCTTCACAATAGCATCCCCATCAGGCTGTGTTTATTGACTACAAGGGATAGATAAATACTGAGGGACAGCCTTCTTGGAAAATACAGGTCACTGTAGAAGGTCAGTTGTCCCTGGGAAGTAAAAGCTGTCGTCACTTGTGTTCCTCTCAAATAATCACGTTTTGAATGAATCATAAAATGCTCTTGCACCTGCAACTGTAGGGAGCAAGAGATGGCACGTCCCAAAGAGTCTTTGGTAGCAGATTGAGGTGAGGCCCTCCGCCCCCGTGAGTGGCCGCTGTATACACACACGCCGCACTCATTAACTTTCGCCAGAGACCTCCAGCACCACGCCTGCGCCTTAGACCCGCATCCCGGCCGACCAGGAGTTGGTCTCTAGCGGTCTGCTCCTAGCGAGAAGGGAAGGGCAGCCTGGGAACACAAAAGTTTTTTACGGTGCCTGGGAGACGTGGTGACGATTTCACCTACAAGAAATTTTATTCACTGAAGAGATTTATATTCTTCGGGTGATTTGACGGGAATGTCCCGTTGTAATTTTGAGAGATGATTATATGGGTATCCCGCAGAGAGATTCAGTTCACAGTTTGTCTTGTATGGAGTGACCAAGAAGAGAAAACTGTTAAAGACATGGAAGACTGGAACCGACAAGAAGAAGACTGGAACTGACAGACCATTGCACCCATAACTAATCCCAGCGAGAGAGAGTTGCCACGCCCCTCCCTAGGCTGCATGTCGAGAGGAAGCACTGGAGATGCTCACATACTTTGTTTTTGCGAGTCACATTACCTCTCTAGGGTCTTCAGCCTAACGCAAGTCTCCTGCAGTTCTCTTGTCAGTGGAGTAATCGAAAACGTAGTCTTTGAATTACCAAGTCAAAGGCTCTATTCGTCCTTCAGTGTCATCCTTAGTTGTGCGTAACGTTTGGATATTGTGAGCTGGCCACACCCATATTATGAGCCTCCTACACTCGTGTCCTCAGCAGGTGAATGGCCCTCACCTTAGCCATCATGGCAAACGTAGTATTGACCATCCTTCCGTGTTAGTATATGAGACATACCTTATATCTCTGAGCGGACATCTATATGATATGTTTACTTTGATTCCCCAATCTTTTTTTTTTTTTTTTTCCTCAACCATCCAAACTGGATTTTCTTAATGACAGTACATCTAAAGAAAACGTCACGCGGTTAGACATAACAGTAGGCGTCCCAGATGAAGTGATGACCTTGCCAGTCTCTCATATTCCCTCTTGCTTCAGTTTTCCTCACCCATGGCTTCTGGCTCTTTAAACATAGTTGTGATCGGCTACATATTCATCGTGACCCCAACTCGTTCTGCGAATGCTGTCTTTGTGATCGACTTCCCATCGTGAGTGGGCGAGCCTGGACGGAGAGGGTAGTTCACCTCTTCTGAGGCCGATGCACAAGTCCTTTCCTTTCCACCCCTTTTGTCCTGAGGTCCTTCATTTTTCCCAGAGCTGTGGAGGATTTCGCGCTAAATGCCTAAAGGCTTATGTCACACTTTCCATACCTCGCCAAGGTGAATAAAACACCTTGCCTCTATCTCGCACACCTGCCCGTGCCCGCCAGATTATAAAACACGTTCTTCGTCCACGCCCAATAGGTACAACGCCCTTCTGCCTACTCACCCCGCCCACACCGACCAGCGAAACGTACTCCCACCCATGAATAAACACACCCGCCCGCTTCTCCGAGCACCCATGATAATAAGGCACATGCCTACACACCCACGAGCTAAGAAAACACACTCGCCCATACAGTCGCCCACGTCTACCCACTCACGCCCACTTACGCCCACTTTAGCTCGGTGGCTATGGTATGATTTCGCCTTGGTTAAGAACACGAGTCCCTTTAGCACAGCTGGGATATGTATGTGTGTGCGTGTGTGTGTGTGTGTGTGTGTGTTTGTGTGTGTGTGTGTGTGTGTGAGGTAAACAGAGAAAGAGAGAGAGAGAGGTATCCCCACGTCCATTTTCTCTTCCACTTTCACAGTGTCATCAATATTCCATCTTTGTCTCGCAATTCTGATCGGTGACCCGTGGTCACTCGCCGTGTTCCGCGTCCCACAAAGCAAAGGAGACAATTTTTACTTTTTTTCGCTCTACTTAAAAACACGACAAAATTCAGAGTCCTCTGCCAAGCAATTATACCCATTCTTTCCTTTTACCAGTGGAGTGAAAAGAGGTGAAATCCGTCGCTTAAAATCTTCACCTTTGACACTGTGAGAAAAATGCAAGACAGTGGGGATTGTCTTCACGGTCTCATAAGCAGGCTCGGAAGAAAACGAGGTGCAGGGTCCCCTCCGCTGTTGTGGCTCCGAGCTTGTGATATGCGTGTAGAAGTGCTGGATAGTGCTGTGTACTGTATTAGCGTACGTGGTAACGTTTCGCTGACCCTACGCGCCGTTTTCTGTAAATATCATAATATTCCCACAAGGACAGACTTCCCCTAGTACTTTGGCGACTACAGCTGTACTATTTGTTGTCCTTATAGTGAAAAGGTGTGGTTCTCGTTGTCAAGGGAGAGAGAGCCAGTGTTGCCAGATTTGGTGTCGACTAATCTCTCATCTCCCCCCCCCCCTCTTTCTCTCTCTCTCTCTCTCTCTCTCTCTCTCACACACACACAGTATTTTCACGGTGCAGTATAAGTGATCATGTCGTTCGTCCAAACGCTTCTCAAACGCAGTACAGCTCAGAGGTTCCTTATGACTGGATCTGACGCCTGACTGAACCTTCCACACTAGCGTGTGGCACTTGGGCGTCGCCTGCCTCACCTCACCTCACACCACACCTGTCGGCAGCGGGTGGTGTTGGCGGCGCTGGGAGAGGGAGAGGGAGAGGGAGGGGGAGTTTGGGCTTACAACCCTGAATCACTCACCGGCGGAAAATCAGGCAATCATGGGACACAAAGGCGGGCAGACGGAGTGGCTGAGGCGGCGGAGGAGGTGGGGTTGGGTAGTTGAAGTGTTGGGGTTGATGGAGTGGGTTCTGAGATGGCGAGGGTAGCCGGTGTTGGCTAGCTGGCTGGCTGGCTGGCTGGCTGGCTGGCTGGG
This sequence comes from Panulirus argus, assembly GCA_038088735.1. Lineage (NCBI taxonomy): Eukaryota > Metazoa > Arthropoda > Malacostraca > Decapoda > Palinuridae > Panulirus > Panulirus argus. Next base: position 7,528 of record JAYMFT010367578.1, read on the forward strand.
GGTTCGAATCCTGGAATCGGTTTCGGTTGAGGTGGGTTATGTTACGGGTTTGCAGGAGCGACTTGCGGTGGGGCGATGAGTGTTAGATACCTAAGACTAATCGCGGTGCTGGATTGACCTGGGTGGGAATTGCTTTTCTAGAGAGCTTATGTACTAGATGACTGATATCTAGATACTTAGATATACTAGATAACTCCTTTTTGCTGCAAGAGCATCGAATTCACCGTGAGCCGCTGCGCTAAAAAGGATACAGAGTGCACGAAAGGAACAGAGACTGGGACCTAATAACTGAGTGACCTTTACAAGGTAACGGTGTAAGTCAACAGCTGACAAGGACTGACCGACAGTAAATAAACTGTGTTAAAGGATGCACACTATGTGAATTGTGTCACAAGCTTTGCACACTATGTGAGTGCGTTTCAGGTTCCACATTACGAGAACTGCTCGGAAAAGCCGAGCAAAAATGATGGTGCCGTACTTGACGTCAAGATGGTTAGTAAACTGTCTACAACAGGCGACTGAAATATATAAACAGTCTTTGAAAGGCTACTTTAGACTACGCAGAAGAAACAGAAGTTCAGCGTCAGACCGGAACAGTATAGAAGCTAGTGAAAGTCTTCTAAATAATACACAACAGCTTATTAATATTCCGCTACTGTAGAGAACTAAATAAGTAACAAGTTACTTAAAATTAAGGAGAACGGGGATACAAAGTCTCACGGAGCACAGATCAATCTTCGGGAATACCGTAAGATATTTCCTCCTGTTGCGACAGACGCCGTCGCCTCAAGAATCCGTTGCGAGACGAGGTCGTGATGGATCATCGCGCGGAACAAGACGGCTGAGCAATGTCCTCCGCGTCTGAGAGTCCTCCTGTCGCCCTTCGCTTTCGAAAAGTGCACCTGAACCTGTCCTGTTCCCTCCCCACCTGAAGGAAATAGTTCCGTGCTTCTCCACCGCCACCCCTCCTCCTCCTCCTCCTCTTCCACCTCCTCCGGTTTCCTGCCCTTACCTTACCCTCTCCCCCGTTGCCAGTGGACCCTCTCCCTCTCCCTCCCCCTCCTCCTCCCCTCCCCTCATCATACCCCCGTCACCGCTGCCTCTGCCCTTCTGCCGGTGCCCAGAAGCAGTGCCCGGAGCGACGCGACCTCCGACCTCCGTGACCTTCCCGACCTCAGCTCTTTTTTTTTTTTTTCCTTTACGTGACCCGGCATTCCTGGCGTGACCCTCCTCCGACCACCCGCGGCTACTGGGGCAGAGGTAGCTTGGGCTCGGGCCGTAGACGCAACACGTCCCTCGTGGTTGCCGACCCTCGCTCGCTGGGCCCCCAGGGCCGGGTCATGGTGCTGGGGTATAATGGATAGGGGGCTTTGTCTATCGTTTCCACTCACACACACACACACACACACAAGCGCCACGGTTATATACATTGTTCAATTGCTCAATATTGACAGCATCGACCCTCTGAATACCTCTGCGTCGTAGCTTCTCCTATTTTCCTAGTGCTTGTATGTAGAGGAACACTGACCTTCTGCAGGTCCCTATACAGTCTGTCTTTTCCTCACCATCTCTCTTGTGTATAGCTTGTTGTATGATATTAAGTTACGTCCTTATCACTGACGTAATCTGTTTGTTTCTCGTCTCCTCCTGCAGACGCCGGTGAAGGTGTACCTGCGTTCGCTGAGGCCCGACATCGAGTACAAAACGGTGAGTCTGTCGTCGACCACCACCTGTCGCCAGTTGATCATCATGCTCCTGGCCAAGTTCCGACTGCGACACCGCGACCCGAACTTGTTCTTCCTGACGATGGAGGTGGTGGTGCGTACCCCCGGGGGCGGCGCCCCAGCCCGGCGCCTGCTGGTGCTGGAGGACCACGCCTGCCCCGCCGAGTTACAGCAGTGCCGCCCACGGGGGGAGGCTCGCTTCAGCGTGGGCGTGCGACGGGGTGGCCTCCTGCGGGTACACGACTCGATCTTAATGGCTGGGGTGAGTGGTAGTCATAACCTGGTCAGTTTTCACGTTCATATATAATGAAAAACCTTGATACTCGAGGTCTAAGTCCCTATTACTATCACCTGTTTACTAGAGCTTTTTCTCTCCCCCAACAGTCGCAGTACAAGTCGCTGCTGGTGTCCTACCGCACCACGGCCGAGGAGTTGGTGCAGCTCCTTCTGAACTGCTACGGCAACAAGGACAACCCCAAGCACTACACGGTGCACGAAGTTAACAAGAACCCCTACAGCGACCGTCCTCTGCAGCCGGAGGAGTGCCCGTTGCTGGTGCAGAGCGAGTGGCCCAGGGCGGCCAGGCCCAATATGGCCTTCGTCCTCCGGCGCAATGTCAACTACGCCCTCAGCCTCAAGTCCAGAGTAAGTAAAATATGAGCTAACTAAATCCTTTTGCACGCCTCAGGGACCTTGAGTCTCCAAACCTTGATATTATGTGGCTCTAAGTCTGTCTTCCTACTACCACACTTATCCTCTGTTTCGCCTATTACTCTCCTAATTCTACAATTTCAATATCCTTCTTCGACTATCTAAACTTTTGTCATGAGACTATAACATCCTCTCATCCGCAAGCCGAGGTCCTCTACCTCGGGGATTTCAACGTTCACCATAGGGAACGGTTGAATTCCTTCCTTTCCACAGTATATCATCTTCAATTCGTGTCTCTTCTCCTTCCAGCTATCGTGGCGACGCAGTCTAGACCAATCGAGTACTGACACCGAGTCAGAGCACGAGGAACACAACACGACCATCGGCAGCCTCATCTCTGCCTCCAGTGTCTCGTCAGCCCTCAGCATCTCATCCCACGGCAGTATGTCGTCAACCTCCAGCGTGTCCTCGAGAGAGAGCTCGTCCTCGAACGTCAGCGAATGCTCCGATGCCTCCTCTTCTTCGGGAGTGTCGTCATCCTCCTCGCCCATGGCATCCCCAACGCCCTCGCCCACGAAGACCTCCCCTCTCTCCTGCGCCGTACAGTCTTTAGAGAAAAAGGGCACCTCAGAACTTCCTCCCATACCTTCAATCGTCACCTCGAAGCCCCCGACTCCGCCGACGACTAAGATAACGACCGTGATTTCACTCACCAAAACTGCAACCACGCCTCCTACGCCGGTTCCCAGAACCATCCTGAACACCGCGACCTCCACAGCCAAGAGCAAATCCCTGCCGACGCTCTCGAGTCCTGAGAACCACACCAGTCCCTCCGCCGACGGTGCTGCTACAAGCACCACCGCGTGTTCATCCACATCCACCTCCGTCTCCACTTCCACAGCCACCACCACGGCGGCGGCAACGTGTGGGGGTCAGAAGGAAGAATCCCGTCCCCCTCCTTTGCCGATTAGAAGAACATGCTGTCGGAACTATGAGAACTGCTTCTACATCTGAGCGCGTTCACTGAAGCCGATGTTTTGATGCCAAAGATTAGGTAAGTCCTCTTCCTCAGTCTCCTTCGTTATTACTGCTACTTATCTGCCAATTCAAGCGACGCTACTCATTATAAAATTAATATATGTGAAAGACGAAGCTTATGGAGTATGGTCTCTTTGTTTCCATCAGCGGTACGGTGCTCTTAACGTGTCCCTCCTCCTTTGTTGCAGGTCATAGCTCAGAGTGACGTTGTTCCTCGTACCAAACCCTGTGGAAGAGGAGTCAAAAGGGATGGTGTGTGTTTCTGATGCGTCTTACTCAGTTTTGAGACGCTCATAAACCTTTGGACGTTCGTAGTGCTGAAGAAAATATGATTTTTCTGGTGCTGTGTTGTACGCAGATGAAACTGTGGGACAACAAATGAGTCGTAATATACCAAAGTGCAGGAGGTGAGAAGAAAAAGATGAAAACACCCGCAAAACATTGAATTTCTCGTGCCACGGGTCACCAGAGGTCACCGAGTCAGGCACCGGTGGCACTACCTTGAACAATATGTGACCCTGAACTTGGAGGGGAGGGAAAAAGGTAGGAACGGTTCCTCCTCCTCCACCTCCTCCTCCTTCTGTGTGAGTTCCGGCGACCTGGCACACACGGGGGCGCTAAGTGTACTCGGCGTCATAGGGAGCCATCCTGCCCCGGACGCGGAGCCGGCCCCGCCCCGTCATGCGAACGCCACAGCCCCGACTAAAGGTCACACAGGCGGGGGCAGATGGGCGGATTGGCCCCGCGCGTCGCGGCAAAGCGCGAAGGTGAAGAAGACTCGAGAGTCGTAATTGGCGTTACAGTTGTGTGGCAGAGGGATGGGAAAGGTGGTGTGCCTTCAGGTACTTTACAGTCGCTGTTATGGGGAGACGATAGACTCAAGGCAGGTGCTTAGATCATGGAGTCATTAACCCATGAAAGGTAGTGAATCATGGGCCAGTGACCCATTGCCGAGGATCATGGGAGTAGTGAGTCCCTCTCCTCCTTCATAACAAGAGGCTTTTGTACCCCTTGCCATCCCCTCGAGGGTCAACACAATGCAAACATTATCTCTCTTTTCGTGATTGTGTGTTGTCTCTACATCCACGCCCCTGACTCACGTCCTCAGCTTCGGAGACTCTATGCTATACACTCTCGTCTGCTGGAAGGAGGAATACTCTGTCCGAACGTGGCTTCAACACTCAACTCCAATCCAATGTCGCCCTCCCTTCCTCTTCGCTTTAAAAATCTCTCCTTCTCGATACTCACTCCTTTTTTTCTCCACCTATTAATCTTCATCCTCTCTCTTCCCGCTGCCCGCCCGCCCCGGCCCGCCTCCCACGTATCGTGACCCGGGTACGGGAGCCCGGCGTGCTGCTCCATTACCCAAACGCATCAGGGTCGTGCAAGAGCGGCGGCGCGCAGGTGGAGGAAGGAAGCCCTCTTTATCTTCGGGAAGACCAATGATCACCACTTTAGGAGAGGCGACAGTTTAACACCTTATTGTCTAGAGTCTCTGATGAGGGGTTATGCCGGGCGCAGGCCCCGACCTGCCTAGGGGTTGGTGGGGTGTTCCGATTCCTCTTGGTGTACGTGTGTTTGTATGGAACGGCGTTGGTCCCAGAGAGAGAGAGAGAGAGAGGAGGGTGAGGGAGCTTTGTGAATATAGAGATGGTAGCTAATATCTGGGAATTCAACATTCCCACTTCCCCTTTCCTCGTCTCTCCTTTTCACCCATTTCCTCACCTATAACCTCCCCCTGGTCCCCCCACCCTCTGCATCTCGGCTTGAGAGGTCGCGGGTCTCTCAAGAGAGAGAGAGAGACCAACCTCGGGTCTCCCTCAGTCTCTCGCACATCTTAGCGCACCAAATATATTCTCGAGACCTGTTAATAAATAGCCCGGGCATCTAGTGCTCCAATTTCTATGATAGTCAACCTCTAAGTCATAACCAATTAGTGATTAGGATGATAAAATAACGCTAACCAGTACAAACGACGCTCTCTCTTTTCCTGTAACAATCACCAGATTTATGCTAGAGTATGTGAATGGAGTCCACCTTTTTTTTTCTCTTTTCTTTTCGTCTACTCTCACCACAACACCCTCGCCTCGATAGAGGAGCCATACAGTGGCATCAACGGGGCTGCTGTGTATGTGCAGGCTTACCACCCCTCCTCACACAACGCCCCCCTAGACCCTCCAGGCCCTCGGTAAGGAGGAGGAGGAGGAGGAGGAGGGGATTGGCTGGTTGGTGTGTGGTGGTTCTCTAGGGCTTTGGACCCTGTGTGTGTGTGTGTGGGGGGGGGATGATGAAAGACTAACATTCACGAACGCTAAATTATCATGCCAGCTTTCGCGTCCAGTCTCGGCGAGGATTATTCCCTGTTCGTGTGCAAGGGTCAGTCAGTCAGTCAGTCAGTCAGTCACGAACGAGGACCTAGAAACCAAGTCATCCAGTCACTTATCAGAGCAGCGTCTCCTCAGTCCTAAGTGACTGTCAATAGTGTGGCTAGGACAGTCAAAAATACAGTTACGTTCATCACCAGGAACTAAAAGAATAAAAATTACATGTTTATTCAGACTAGCCTTGAATGATAAGGTGTTGAAATTGGCTCTTACATATGTCTACCACGTACAATAAATTATTTAATAAGTTTAATAAGTTTAATAAGTTTATCCTCAGCTAACTTATACGATTCATGGAAGAGATAAAATGTCAAATGACCGAAGAATGAGTTCATGGTGTAGTCTCATCTTTTTGGCTAGTTTGAATATGACCTTTGCACTGACAGCTAGTATTCCACTGCTTGGTATTATCCTTTCCTTTGTTTTAAGGTGATAGTGTGGCATATAAACGTGGCATTGTTAAGATTAGGTATACTCAAGGTAGAAGAGCGTCGATTTCTCGCATGTTTATATATATATATATATATATATATATATATATATATATATATATATATATAATGTACTAAAATACGTGCACAATTTTAGCGTTGAAACATTTGTAGATAAACAGTGTTCAAAGAAAAACCTATACAGTATTGAAGCTTTTGTAAACATGTTTAACTCTCATGAAACACATTGTGGGCTTGTGTGTCTACTTTTTCTGATTCAGTCCCTTGTGGGTCGCACACTCTAGGCTGGGTAACATAATGTGCTTGTGAGTACGCTATATTTACAGTCAAGAAAGACTCGCATTCCGTTTCCTTCATGTTCTCATTTTATGCATTTGTGAGCCGCTCTGAGAGTACAGACGCAATGTAATTTACTGTCCTGGGGTTACAGTCTACTGTATTGTTTTGTAAAGGGGCTGAGTTTGTGTACAATTTCCGCTTCAGTTGCCAGTTGCTGTAGGTAATGTTTAAATACCTTGCGTTCATCCATTATTCAACCTTTGAATAACGGAATGCACGTATACTGTATCAGTCTGTTTAATTAATTCCGAGTCACATATCGTATACTACAGTAAGTCTTTGATGTGTTCAATGTTACTTTCCTGTAATTATGTATATAAGATTGTACATAGACTATTCAGTGTTAAAAGAATTACATATATTTATACATATGAATATATAATATCCAAATGTACCGCAATAAAATACTCTACCTGTTATATTTCGTTTCTTTGGCTCCATATTTATTAAATATTCCCAAATTTTTTGCATAGGTTAAATTTTCACAGGAGGACGATACTCATTTTGATTTTTTTTTTTTCTTTTTATAGTCATGGACTGCATTATCTAGAGGCTTTTCATATCAAATATCCATAAAAGAAGCTTGCACTAGCAAAAGATTCTCAACAAAAAGTGACCAGATACTCTATGCTGGGTAAATGACTCCTCTGCAGCTAAAAGAGATCGTTGCACTTTGAACTGTTGCCTTGAGTGGTATGAATGGGCTTTAGAATAAGGACGAGGTCAGCGCAAGCGCAGGGTTCAGCGTCAAGAACACACCCCAAGAGCGCCCCTCCATTCGGTGTGAGTTCAGAACACTAGTCCCGGACGTAGAGTGTCGAAGAACTCAACTCCAGACCTGATAACAAGATGACGAAACTGATTCACGATGATTCTCTACAACCAGTTCCTTTATGGCTTCCGAAACACTTGCGAGTATAGCTTATGGCTGACAAAAGAGTGTACCAAATACCTCAAAGTGATCTATGTAGGATTCTCTTATAAATGACTTCAACCGCACATCATTTTATCAATCAAGGATCAAAGGCTGACGATGAATAATACGAAACCAAAAGTCTCATCTTCCTGAGCTTAGTTTCTGTAAGGGTACAGACAGCATTGCAAGACGTTCCACTCGACAGAAACTTTAGTCAAGTGTTGCGACATACACAAATACGTAGCGTCAAAATCCTAACGTTCAAGAACGATTCTAATCTCCATTAAAGGAATCTAGTATGATCACGACTACTGTATCGGTGTTGAATTTCCACAGCCTAAGACTCGCCAATCAGCAACGAGAGAAATGTGAAGATGGTGGCTTTCAGTAATGATACCTGTAGGACAAGGAACTGATATCAACCTCAAACATCTTGATTGATTCTAGATAGCGCCTTGAAACGCCACCAGCCTCGTCTTCTCTGCCCTCACCAATGATGCATGGAGTTATGCTCCCAGCTAACACCCGTCGCATTAAACACGTCCTGTCCTCGGTGAGGAGACCCATGTATCGTGTTTCCCCAGACGGCCATCAGTTGGTGGGGTATTTCGGTGCAATGTCGACTGAGGTGATAATGATATCACGGAAGGCCGGTGGTTCTGGTCTATAACAGATACCACGAGCACCAGAGACGAAGTCTCTCCAACAGCCATCGCCAACTTCATGGCTCCAGTAGTCATCACCAACACCACAGCTGCAATAGTCACCACCGACACCAGATCTCCAGCAGACATCGCCAACACTGGAGGCCTCGCCAATCATCAAATCCAGAGCTCCAACAGTCATCGCCAACACCAGAGCTCCAGCAGTCATCATCAACACGAGAGCTACAGTCCCTGAGGAAGTATAAACAGAGGGTGGACTCAGGAAGCACCGGACGCGGCCGCCTCGGTACTGGAGCATAGTCTCCCATGAGAGCGTCAGGCCCCGCCAGCCCTCCCATCTGGTTCACGTACGCAGCACACAGCCTTCGAGAATCCCACAGTTTGTTCATTTCTATCATTCCACATCATACACAAGCACAAGGATCCGTCCAAAATCAGCCCATAGGTTCACAGTCACACACACGGACCGACCTGTGCCAGTAATGACACCCCGAGCACACACATGGGCCGAACTGTGTCGTTAATGGCACCCCGAGCACACATATGGGCCGATCTGTGCCAGGAATGGCACACAGAGCACACACATGGGGCCAACTTGTGCCAGGAATGGCACACCCGAGAACGGGTTGTCATTGATAAGAACCCGTTTCAAGTTGAGGTCTTAGCGAACTCCTAACAAACATCTCCGTCATTTCAGAATCTGTATTAACTGCACGAATTATATTCTATTAACATTCCAATTATTCAGGGGTTTAAGTATACGATACAGTCCTTCATTTGGACAATGTTGCTCGTCGTGTGACGAGGGATTTCGTGTTTGGAAAGACTCGAGAGAGAGAGAGAGAGAGAGAGAGAGAGAGAGAGAGAGGCGGAGGGCCGCCTTCATCAATCCTGTCGAAGGCTGCCTCTAAGGATTCTTCAGAGGCAGCTAAAGTGCTGTAGTCTTAGAAATATACCATGAGCTCGTTGGACAAACTTTCGAGGATTTCCTTAATAGTCAGGAAACAGAAAGGAAAACGAGAGGGGGTCGCTCTTTGAGGACACCCTTAGCTAAAATGACTCTCACGGTTTCTCGAGATCGTTTCGTTTCCTCTTGACATAAAGATTAATACAACCTAATCTCACAATGACAATTTCAGCCTCATTGAGAATTCTTTTGACCCATTATTTATGTGAATCATATTCTTCTTTTTGCCAATGGAATCGTTTTGAAGCTATCTCGCTTGAGCATATCACAAAAAAGAACTGGTGATCCTCAGTTGGTCAGCGGAGGAAGAGGAAGACGTGTGTGGTATCACGTACACTCAAACACCAGAGAACAGACCCAACACCACCACGGCTCCCTGGAGAGGGAGAGCTCCTGGGCTTACCAGACGCTTCCTCGGCGAAACAGTGCTCGATGCATCTACGTATTGTGCTTCATAACACTCCTAGGGTTGAATCCTCGAGCAGACGCCTCGAACTTTGGGGGATCCGTTACAAGAACTGTTTGGTTGGGACTGATTACAAACAAGATAACGAAGCAGGCTTGTGCCTCCGTGGCTAAATGATTCATCTTGTTACTTATGTTTCATGATGCATGATAGAGTGTGTGTGTGTGTGTACGAGGGAAAGCAAACAGAATTTGGTCGTTGGGTCCTCTCGAGGGCTGTCTGTGAGGGCGGAAATTAGAAAGATAGAGATTCGTGCAACAGGAGTCAAAATAAACAGACAGATGACTCAGTGAGATATTCTTGCGTCTACGGAAGGCAAGAACAATGTCAGGCGTGGTGGACTTAATGAGAAGTATCTGCTAACTTTAGATAGATCTGTGTTATTGCTTTCAAGTATTCCAGCCGGTAATAGAACTCCTGTTGTAAAGAAAAGTAATACGAAGGAAAATCAGACAAATCTAGCCTTCAGTATCTGCTGAGACGAGGATTTTCGAAGCTTTCAAAGCTTTCCATCACATCATCTGTGTGAACCTTCTGTTACCTAATCTACACAAGGTTTGGCCTTCCAGACAACTCCTGCAGAAATCTTTTCTCAATCCTGGAATCGTCTTGGTAGCTCGCCGCTGGACTGTCTTTAGTCTGTCTTCTTTCTTTCCATGATGGGCGACCTAACTGAACACAATATTCAAGGTGGGGACGCACCAGTGAATTATAAAGAGTGTGATCTAGGTAGAATTGAATTCAAATGCTCTAAAATTTCCTGGCCCTTTTTTTTTTTTTTAACTGCTTCTACGCGTTGTTTATCTGGCTGTAGGTCATGGAAGACTATGACACCAAAGTGCTTTTCCTCATTTACGTTTCGAAGCTTCAACAACATCCATACTGTAGCTCATCTTCTCGAGACAGGCCAAGTGAAACAGAAGTCATGCTGAAGACAAGGCGGAGTAACACTTGCAACTGACCAAAGTCACATTACGAACACACACACACACACACACAGGACAGACATTCTGTTCAGCGTCTTTTATAGAACCACCGTCCAATCTTCAACGGAAATATGTTCACTATGAGCCCAAACGCCCCCGTTCTCCCTTGGCGGCAGAATACGATTGTTAACAGTGTCCCAATTACCCGCCATTGAGAGGCCTATAACAAGCTGAAGGAGCGGCTGAAGAAGCCGGACAATAGGGACGTAGTTGGGGTTCGCGCACGTGTTCTCCGTCCACTGTGTGCGTGTGTGTGTGTGTGTGTGTGTGTTTCTTCCACAGGCTGAGGCTCCTGTGGTTAAGGTCGGTACTCTCAACCTCGTTAGTTCTCTGTGGCAAGTCCAATATGGCTACATTGGGATAACCGAGTCTCCAGCTACGATTAGATAAAGTACAGAATGCGTAAAGAGGGTACGAGATGATGTCGAAGTTTCTTGAGTTCTCTTTCTACTTATGATTATAAGTCTCAAGGTGGAGTGACGATGGGCGATACCCCACAAGGAGTCTTGAAGTCATTACCACGTTTTGCTTAAACATTCCCACTTCTTCGAGTGTAGGCGATTCTCTAGTCATTTCAGTAATAAAACTTCACAGTTCTCCGGACACGAAGACGAAGAAATCGAGACAAGAGAAAAAGTGGTCTGTGCCCAGCTACTAACCACCTCTCCTCACAAGTCAGAGGCGACCGCGTGGTGCTCCCCCCGGACAATACATCACCTTGGGGAACCACCTTTCCAAAAACCACACCTCTCAGCCGCCGACACCACACTCACCGCACACTCGCCCGCCAGGATCTTACCGCCCTTGTAACAACCAACCCTCGGCTATCAAAGCTAACCCATATCAGCGCGGCCTCCTGTCTAGTCCTGTGGGCATCCTGGCCTCCATTCTGGTCCTGTGGGCATCCTAGCCTCCTGTTTTGGTCCTGTGGGAGTCTGGTCTCCAATACGGTTCCTCGGCCCTCCAATTTGGCCTCGTGGACATTCTGGCCACTAGTCTGGTCCTCTAAGGCATCCTGGCCTCATGTTTGGCCCTATGGGCATCTCAGACCCGTGCTTGGGTCAGCGGACAAACGAAAATGTGCGTTGATTGCCGGGTTTGAGAACGCCCAAAACAATTTCGAGAATGACCCGTTCTGTGCCATTATAATATCTGATTGTAGAGTGATGTCGGGAGGGGAATAGATAACGATGGACTTCGTAAAACATCTGTCATAGTCTCTCAGAATTCGTAATGTGTGCTCATGCATAATGTAGAAACTTTTTTAATACATTTTCTTATGGCTAGAGAACTTCCCCGTGTCATAATGTTTACACTAACAAAATGCCAGGTCAAGAATTAATACATCACGATGTTTTTTTTTTGTCCCATATAGATAATTCTATTTATTTAAGAAGCAAATGTGATGAAAATTTTATGGATACCATAATTCACCTCAGTCTGCAGTTGGTTAATATGTAAGAGTTTCATAACAGAGTGAAGTTTATTATTCGTTACATCGAAAAGAATGTGATTATTTCGACCTACGTTAAACATTCCGATACGGACGCTAAAGTACAACAAACACTTCACAACTTCATTTTACAGACGTACTTATAATCACTGCTTAAGAGGCATATCCTAAAAAGGCTGAAGACATCACTTCACACATTTCAGGTTTACTGTCATATTAAATTTACTGTGCATCCTTTTCCTTTGATCATCCTTCTCTTCATTGCATCCCGTGCAGTCATTTTTCACGGTCCTTCCCAGACGCAGTGTGAATGTCACCGACATTTACGCTATATAAGAACTTTCCCTCGTACGCCCCTCCAACCTCACGCGACTGTCACCTGGAGAGTCTGAATCGTCTCAGCGCAGTCAGTCCTGCTTCGTAGACTCGCTACTTTTCCCTCCGTCGCCTTGCAATCATTTGACGATTTCCGGCTGACGCGTCAGTCAGTCATCTCAGCGCTGAGCTCCTCTGACGTATATACTCTTCCAGCACTAAGCGTCTGTTGCATGGGACATTCGCCTTACAATATCCTTTTACTTAATGCTGTTTTATTAGTTTTTTTTTCACAGAGTTTACGAAGCTGCATCAATTCATAAAGTGATTAAGTTGGTGTGGAGATAATTCTCCCGTCCTTCGGCGGCTCATACGACATTTCTAACACTCTCCTTCGTGTCGGCAACAGGGAAATCATCTCTAGAGGAGAGAAAAAGAAACGAGTCTTTTAATACGAGTCTTCGTCATCCCAGACTCGAGGACCGAGGGATGGATGCGTAGCGTCCTCCCACACACACGCTCAGCGACATGAAAAAGGCGTCGAGATGACTGACTGGTCGTCGATGCTTTCCCTGAAGAGCATTTACTCCGTCCGCTGGGCAGAATGATCAGGGTGTTGTGGGACGACGTGACTCACTCCATGAGACGTCCCCAGAATGAGGCGTGCAAGTGTGTGTGTGTGTGTGTGTGTGGAAGAGCTGGTTCTACACGCTAAGATACGTTCAGTGATCTATGGTACTGTTACGATACGCAGAACCTTGGGTGTGTGAAAAGCTTAGGGTGAACTACTTTGATCGTAATTGGGTCATTAACCCTATGATTAATCAGCTTAAAAAGATAACAAGATATCAGGGACTGATGTACACTTTCACAGAGTCAAATATTCTGTACACCAGCTGCTCGCTTCAATGAGTAAATCGTCTCCATGATCAGGCGAATTTTCGAGTGCACGTCTGTATGATCTGATCTCTTGTTTAGTCCCTCTGTCCAGCCGATGAGTTTATGAACAAATGGGATAAAAGAGAGGGATCAGACTCCTTATGTGGTATACTCGTAGTTCAAGATAGGACATAGAAGCCATCTTCAAGCATATGTTTGAAAAGGGATCCAATGTTTGTTATAGAGAGAGGCCTTTTGTTGATTTTGTGTGACGAATAGAATTACTGTTTGTATAAGGATTCGCAACTGAAGCATGTGCCCTAAACTCCCTTCATTCTTATGATAGCTTCCTACATATGATAATACATTCACTTGGTAAAAGACGCTCTGGCAGAAGCCAACAATGGAAGAACCATCCACACCCCTACTGCCCTCATGCACCGTCAGATAAACCTGCCTGGGCGAGCCAGTTCCTCGTAAAAATCCAAATTCCTTTCACGTCTTTACAAAGAAAATTCATTATCAGTCATTTCTATACGACCTCTCATGTGAGCCTTCCATCCATCCGTCCGTCCGTCCGTCCCCCGACACACAGACCGTTAGCGGGCCGTCTGTTCACGAGCCCCGTCCGCCCGGGGCGCTCTCCTGTCTACCGTCTGTCCTTCTCCATTTCTCCGAGTCCTATCATTCCCTTGAGCGTGGCGAGCGAGCGGCTGTGCGTCAGGGTGCTGGTCGAGCCCTCGGGGGTCACTCCTCCTTCCTCGCCTTCCCTCGCCAGCTGCTCCTTGGAGTTATTTAAGGGTCTATTAACGTACGCGCTGCTCCTATGGCTGCGCCTCGAGGAGTGGCGCCCATTTTCTGAGTCTTGGTCGGGTTTTACTATTATAGCCTCTGCCTCCCCTCATTTTCGTGTGCGCTTGAGCAGTGGTTCTCTAACACCAGTACACGTACCGCTTGTGTCATGTGAGAGTCGTCCAGAAGATACGTGGAGTCAGCCCTGGAAGTTCCAGAATATATTTCTGTATCAAGGAATTCTGGATAGTATGTTCTGTACATTTTCTTCTTTGAATGATACTATAAACACAAGATTTAACTAAGTTAAATTTTGTTAATCTGAAAATTTAAGTATAATCTGGAGCGAAAAGTGCAGCAAAGAGAGGGTACTAGTACACGCATCTTAAAAAAAGTTGTGAGTGATTCTGATTTTTGTTGCTGCTAGAAAGCCGAACTTACTGTGCACTTCCTACGTTGGGACAAAAGGGAATACGAGGAGTCCCAAACATCCACTGGTCACAGACCCAGTGACCACTTGCTGTCTCATCCCAAGGTTATCCCAGGCTGGGATGAGACACCAGACTCCAGGTCACGGGATAATGAACCAGCCACGCCAGTAATGACTCAGCCAACAGTGACCATCGCGATCCAGTTCGTGATAGTCCTTCACACGGAGGCATTTCGTGATGCGGAGAACGTCTCACAGTTCGTGTGAGTTACTGACACTCTGAGTATCTTGAATTCTAGGGAAATGTCCTCCACACCGTCATAGGTGAGTCTGATAATCGCTTTATGTTAGTTTATATTGGTGTCGCTGGGCAAGATTTGGAATAAGTTTTATCCAGACGGGCTGTCTATGACAAGGATGCCTGGGGCTCGAGTCAACGTCTGTCCAACGGAGGGATAGGAGCAGCTGCGGTACCCAAGGGCGCCCCAGGCGACTCACGTGCCCGAAGAACAAGGGTCATGTACCGCCCGCTTGTGGCTGCCCCAACACCAGTCTGGTTTTTAGCTTTATGGCTGAAAATATAGCTTTTAGTATCTTTTTTTAGGATTGTGAATTCATATAACCTGGTTTTATAGTTATTTTTCATATATAAGGCTATAAAGTAACCTTAACAATAGATCAGCCACAACTGCGGGTAATCCTAATCAGGATTTCTAGATGTGACGACCAATTCCCTCTCACGCTGAAGCCTGGCGGTTCTCTGGGTACTTTCGGCAATGCCTCCTACTGGTCACGGGAGGTCCAGTGGCGACCCAAGATTCGCCAGATGGTAGATGGTCAAGATCCGAGTGAGTTCCCGATCACGCCATACCTATTAACAGACCAGGTATTATAAGACTCCGTCTCCTGATAAGACCTGATGAAGAAATGATAAGCGGAGTACCTGTGGGCGAGACGCGAGGTGGGGTGTGTGGACAAAGTGAGTGTAGCGGAGGTCCTCCCCGAGGGGGAAGTCTGTATTTGGAGGCGCTTCGGGCGGCTGGCGTCCGTGGGTCTCGTGCAGGTAGTACGTGGACTGTCATTACGTCCCTGTTGGACGGACGTGTGACGCTGTTAATGGTCTCTTGCTTCTGCTTGAGGCGCGATGCCTTCCTCCTCCTCCTCCTCCTCCTCCCACGCCCTCAAGCACCCACCCGCCTCCCTCTATCCTCAACTTCCCCCCATCCAATTTCTGTTGCCTTCCTTCCCATGAGCTCTCTCCCTCTATTCCTTTTTCACCTCCTCCTCATCCTCCTCCTCCTCTTTCTCCATCTCTGCCTCTTCCTCCTCTTTTCCTCTTGCCCCCTACTGCCAGCATCATACACCATCTCCTACAGTATTCCTTCTCCATATACGTTCCGGATAGCAAAAGGAATATGGCTCGAAGAAACACTAGGAAACGCCAAAAAATCTATCACTATCAAGAACCAATTACCCAGGAAAGAATAACATTACGAAAACGTTAGTCGTCTTCCAGAAATTCACGAAAAACATCTCTTTAATCACTGATCAATTCATGGCAACAAAACCTGGTAATTTTCTTATTCCGAAGGCTAGCATCTTCGGCCCTACCCTGAAATTAGACTCCTTATCTCCATCACCATCGGAAACCATAGATTCCAAAGCTTAAAGCCTTAATATGTGGTTCTGTGATGAAATGCTACCCCTATGCAATATTACTCATGTACGCCATCGCACGTACGGTACAGCAAATGAATTAATGCTGGCAATATCTTAGAGAGGAACCTTTAAGGACATGTTAAAAAGATTCCCCGTCTGCTGGCTACCAAATACGGCATAGGCCTTTTCGTTGCTATAGAGAATGGCTGGTGGGAGTGGCAGAACTATTCTTCATCTCTCTGGGTACCCAACTGACTCTGCTTTGATGTCTAACTGAAGAAAAGGGCAGTAAATGAACTTGATATTAGCTGTAGACTTGAACAAATATCCAGCTAATAGATACGGGTTCATAAGATGCTCTTCTTTCTCGTGGCTTCTTAGAATGAGTAGCATACGTACTTGATCACATCAAGACGGACACATAACAGTATACAGAAAGCATTAGATTTCTGAAGCACTGAAATCCTTTCGTCTTGCCTCATATTCATCATCTATGATAAGGATTTCATTACCTAGAAAAGCCAGTTGAGGATATATATATATATCCTGAGGGACAGTCCTAAACGAAGGTCCTACTTGCTTCCCAGGCGTTCCTCGACTCTTGCTTGGCCGTCCTCGCCACCTGAGCCACCTCCATCGGCCTGAGCAGCACCAAGAAGACCTGCAACAACAACAAACGTCGAGCCCCTCCACACCGCTGCCGAAAACTGGTGTCAAGCAAGAGGCTACGATATATCTTAATGTGCCAATCATATATACCCTATCTATCTCTTCATCTGTAGATCAAGCCACATTAAACGCCCCGTCGACTGATTGTGATCTATACAATAACCTCAAAATACCTGTCAATCTCGCCCCTAAAATATGATGAATAACAACTAACACACGCCTGAGTTCTACCGAATCTGTAACCTTATACACCCATGAATATTTAAACATTCCTCCCGTAGCGTCGTACACTGGTCAGCATCTTATCGATTGATCTCTCTATCCATCATCATGGTAAACAACCCACTCACAGTTTTCTATAGCGGCGAAGAACCCAGGTAGAGGGCGCTTGAGGACCTCCCGCCGATCCGCTTCGGGTAACTTCAGAAGCCTAGTCTGTCCCGGCGGAGAAGGCTTATCGTCCTTCCCAATCTCCTCGTACCCCGGACAGTAATAGCTTTTTATCGGCCTATATAATCGCACTGACTTGCTTAATATACGAGAGGTTAGGATTATAGGACCGCCGAGAAGGTATGTAGGCTCAGAGGAAGAGAGTAATTAGCCGTGTGTGGGAGGTAGGCAGGGATTCCTTCTATACGGGAGTCTGAAGGAGAGAGGTTCACTGCCTCTGTTTGAAGACGAGTCCAGGTGTTACTGTGGTTGTAGGTGACTGTAGTCTGCTGTAGAACTGTAGTTTATTGAGGCTCTTCTACATAGGGAGTATATATACAGTCCTTTTATCACTTTACGGTCTTCTCATATCATTAGATGTTCCCGTTGAGCCAACGATCAGAATACTCTGTAGTTCTGTCTACAGTCTACCAAGAGCAACGAGCGACCAACACTATCTGTTCCTTCATGGAGAGCCCCCTTTGTGTTTGCATTATCCAAGCTCCGTTCTTGCACACCGATGGATCCCTGCTCCTCCAGCAGGAAGGTGTAGCGCTGGGTAGCCCATAAGAACCGGTCAACTTTAGCCAATATCTGAATGTGGCGTATTGAAAGGAATACATTCTTCAGGTTCCTTCCCTCTGACCAGCCACCTATTGTGCCGATATTTGCACGACATCAATTTCTTCGTAGTTAGCGATTGGGGGTTTCCTTTCTATAAAGAAAATATTCTTGAACTAGGCTGTGTAAAGGTTAGATTAGGAGCAGACCAGCTCATGTTACTGAAGAATAGTCCCAAACGCGCGGTACCTCCATTTTACCAATTGTTGACGTGTAACCAGCATTGAACAATATCCACTGCCATACAGTAATGCTATTTGTACAAATGGGTGAGTGAGACATTTGGAAAAAAGTATGCAATTACGTAAGTAACGTTTCTGTAGAGAAAGAATAAGTAAAGGAATGTTTCTACTACAGGGCAAGTCTCCCCCTAAAAGAGAACTATCCGGAGAATGAGCACAGCTCCACCGTTAAAAGTAAATTCTCCCCATCAGAGAGGGAAAGAGAATCAGACGCTTGCCAAAGACGCCCACTCCCACCACTTCAAACGAAAAATAACCGCGACTCTTCCTTCCGCATCCTCGGAGAAATCCCTCCAACTACTGACCGTCTCCATCAGCGGCGACAATCTTCAGAAAGGAATTCTCAAAACGGGAAAGAGAAAAAAAAAATCCAAAAAAAGGCGAACAATAATCGACAGAATAGCACCCTAATTCCCAACCTGACAATTTAGCCCGCGAACAAGAGAGCGAGTCTCAAAACAGACAAAGAGAAGCCACTTCAGAGGAGTCCTCTCAATTTTCTTCGGCATGGGGAACGGGTAGGGTAGGCCTCCACCACGCCATTTATCCGTTCTTATCTCTTACCGCATCTTGTTCGCTTCCTCCTCTAAACAGACAGTATCGGGAGAAAGATCAGCAAGTATCGGGCTAAGAGATCGGAGGGTATCGGGGACCGGGAGGCTCGCGGGGTACTACTACTATTACTACTACTGCCCGTCGGTGTGAATGGGGCGCCCCCACAGCTATTTGTCTTGTAATTTGTGATGTCGGGAATGGGGTCCTGCCGGGGTTGGGTTGGGTTGGGTAGGGTAGGTATCCATCCAGGGAGTAGTGTGTTTGAGATGAGTTAACTAGCCGGTAATTATACGGAAGATGGCTCAAAGTGGAGAAAAAGGCAGTTGTATAGCGTCTTAAATGGTCGTTGACATAAATCCCCAGGCATCGACAATCTACTAAAAAGATTTGACCTTTTATAAACAAGTTTAAAGTCATCATATACATATATAAACAGAGAGAGAGAGAGAGAGAGAGAGAGAGAGAGAGAGAGAGAGAGAGAGAGAGAAGACAGATATATAAGAGTGAACACTTTCGTATTTCAAGCATCCTACACAGAGCATCCTTCTTTGCCTTAGATACACAGCTCTCACGGGTCTGACAAGATGAAGGCAGCCCACTCGAGTCTGTGAGTCAGAGTTCCGAGAGCGGTGTCATTTCGGACCAGCAGACACACACTCACACACACACGCACTCCTTCACAACCCCTGGGTGCCAGGATAGTGCCGGATCCACTCACTCCTCACGCTAGCAGCTGGATGCCAAGAAGGAATGCTATTTGGAAACCCTGACTGTTTCTTTTTTCCAAGTCAAAAAACAGAAAAAATAGAGGACATCTGACTGTCTGTGGCTATACTTAAGTCAGTCGAATCTCAAAAGCTCTCTGAGGGCTTAGACTATGTAAGAGACTTATTGACGAGAATGAAATGATAATATGGGTCATTTAGAGAGACAGACAGACAGACACATGCACATACACACACACATATTAACACAAACACACAGTCACATCTACACGTTACATCATCATCCCTTGTTTACCTAGTTGCAGTTCGTCAACCTAACTGCATTGAGCCCATCCGAGTTCGGACAGTCCGCTACAAGAACAGTCTCCATTGCAGTCTCCATTCCAGTCACCTTTGAGCGTCACCAAGTACACTTCCAGCCCCACTGTGTGCTTGTGTGTTCACAGACTCCCTATCCAAACCCTGTCCCCTTCTTTATAGCGCTATTGCTTATACTGTGTGTATTTTCTCTACATCTACTAGGCTTTAGCTGCACTTAATTCAGTAAACCGTTTATAACAATTAGCATTAACGTCGTTATTATGATCAAACACACACACACACACACACACATATATTGAGGCGATGAAGACAGACGGGCGTAACAAACAGTCAGGCACTTCACCAGACAAATGAATCATGATGAAATCAAGCAACAGACCCTAAGACCGCCCCTCGCTCGTAACTTGAGTCAGGGCTCCCCAGCGGCGTCTCAGCTGCCAGCAAGCCACTGCAGTGCACTGAGGTCACTGTCCCCTCCCCTGGCAGTGTCTCAGCTGCCAGCAAGCCACTATACTGTACTGAGGTCACTTTCCCTTCCCCTGGCAGTGTCTCAGCTACTAAAAAGCCACTGCAGTGCACTGAGGTCAGTGTCCCCTTCCCTACAGCGTCTCAGCTGCCGTCAGTGTACTGCACTGAGGTCGTTTCTGCCGTTCACCGTCTAAGAAACAGTTAGCTAAAAAAGTCTATCACTATCACCTGACATCTCTGGTTGAAATCTGAGGTTATGTTCTCATATTATCTTAGTGATCCTCAAGGAAGAACAAAGAAAATACTGAGATAAAGAGCAAAGGTAAAATGTTAGATTTCCTCTCCCTTATGGGCTTTACAGAGGCCTACTTCAACCCATCTGTCTTTACCTAGATGGAGGAAATAATGGGATTTTTGGTCGAGTTAGAAAGAAGGGTAAGATTTACAAGTGACCTGAGATGGTTTAAGTGGCCACTATCTTCTCTCTTCCTTCGTAATTATTTTCTTTCTACTTTATTGGTAATAAATCTGTAGTTAACAGCTGAGGTGTAACACACAAATGACCCTCCATATTCCAGACCTTTTCTCTGTACCGCTCAGTCTTTGTCTGACTGGAAGCGTTCGCTTTATGAGTCTGTCGAAAAATGACTTTACGAGCTCGTCTGAGCGTTTACTAAAATATTGCCTAAGTTCGTTGAATAAGTACAGAAAAGGGGATAAAAGCTAATACCAGCTGTGAAAAGATCTGTCGTATGAAGAGAGGCTATGAAGATTAGTTTTTTTTTTTTTCTGTCTTAAGAATTGCAGACTACGTGAGAGCTTGATACAAGCATTCTGCAAAAAATATATTCAAAAATACCAAGCAATACTGTTACTAGAATAAACATAATAAAGCTTACAGGAAGTGGATGTTACGATAACAGAAAAAGAGATCCTGTTACATGCTGTCAATGCATGTTGATACCTTGAAGAAACAGGTTGGATGAGTATTTTCGTCAGGTCATATTCTTAATTACATGAAATTTAACTGATGATTAAAAAGAGAATATAAACACTAACGCGTTTCTGATTTCATTTCCAGATTAGAAACACAGTCCCTCTTCACAGACTCATTACCACAGAATAAATTAACATGAATTAGTATAGATGGTAGGCAACAGTATTTATGTTCATCTTTACATGTAAGAATTTTATGCCTGTGTCACTTCAACACAGCTTGGTATTTATTCCATTCTTTTCTCCTGACGGCTGATTTAGCCGGCAGGAGCGGAGGGTGAAGCCAAAAAGCCCTCTCTATATTCTATCCAAACGCCATTTATACAGAAATGCAGTTATCAGCATCAAAATATCATATGACAGATGAACTTCGTCACAGGCCAATTGGCTTCCTATTGTCAGTTTTCTTCAGTGTAAGACTTCCATGTCATGCAACAATTGAGAGGCTCCCTACCCTCTCGAAGACCCGTGATAAAGGCACCAATTTAATCTATATCTTTAGAATTTAGTCTCTGAAGATATTCCCATCTACTGATAAGAATCCAGACCATTTTTTCTAACGTTCCCGGGAAACTTACCGGTCTGATCTCGACGTTTCATATTCTCTAAAACGATCTGTTCTTCACATTAACATTTCCTCTATAGCTTCACTCTCTTACGTTTTCAATTTTGCTGTCTGTTGCCTTTTTCCTTCCGCTGCGTCACAGATGCGAGACGGTTGCATCATCAGTATAAATACATTTCTCGTGCGTTTTTCCTCTCATTTGCTCATACCACCGTGGCATTCCACTAACCCTCCCTAGCACTTATCCTCATCCTCCCACGAGCTGTATACCTTCTGGTACACCCACAGCAATACACCCGAGTGTCCTCAGCACCAAAGATACAGTGTCGCTTGACCTTTTGGTCTCCCGGTGGGCAGAAAGACGACGGAATTATCAAGTGTCTCTCATGATGTGCCCGGAGCTCAACCCAAGAGGGAAAGCTGAGCAACCTGGACAAAACGCTGTGTCGTCTGAGGTGCAGAGACAGACGCTACGAGCTGATCTGACACAGCGAAGACTGCTGTGGCTGCAGTGCTCCTTAGGGGTGATCTGCAGACGAGAGGAACAGAAATACAAAGGACTGAAGGAGAAATGAAGGACACTTGAAAGAAAAGTGAGAAGATTGATGAGGAGGAAAATAAGAAAGAATAGAAAATCAAGGATAATAAAGGAGATATCAAAACAAGGTAAAGCACAGAACGAACAAAAACAACGACGTGCAAGAAAAACAATTATAGTATAAATGAACGTAAACAACTACAAAAGACAAAAGCAGCAACAACACGGAAGGAAATGGCAAGCAAAGAGAAGGCAAATAAGAACAAGAACACTGTAATGAACAAAAGAAGAACAAGAAATTAATAAACACAATAATAAAAGCAAGAACAGGGACATTATTTCTAAGAAGAAGAAGACCTTTAGAATAACAACGAAAAAACATGGACATAAAAACAGTAACAAGAACAGGAGAAAACAAGAAAAAGAATAAATACCACGAAAGCAAAAGAAGCACCAACAAAGAACAACGTTTTGGGAAAGAACACAAACCAAAGGATAAGGAAATGATGAAAATGAAAGGAAAATGCACTTCGTGAAGAATGCAGAGGCAAGATCCATCGGCAGCCAAGTGCCGTCTCTCCTCACAACTATCTGCACTCAGCAGGCGCACGTCTGGCGGAGTTACGCCACCCTCAGCGAGGTGGTGGCGAGGCAAACACCCTAAGAAGTGCCTGGGGAAGCAATGTTTTGGCGGTCCCCCTTCCCGCTCCGTGCTGAGGTGTGGTCTGCCTCAAGGTGCTGAGCTGTGGTTGCCTGTTTCGTTACAGTCACCCTAAGAGAGTCAAGGCTTCAAGAACGACATATAGCTTTCTTTCTGATGATACTTCATCACGACCGTTTACAAAGTCCCTCTTCATCCGTCTGATCGACTTTAGCATCTTGTTTCCCTTATCCCGTTCGCCTCATCCAATCATCATCCAATCCCAACCACCCAATACAAGAAGTCTTGAAGAAGTCTTGCAAAGTGTGGACACACTTTCGTTGTCATTACTGTCGGACATACGAAGTTGGGTAATCCTAGGAGGAGGAGGAGGAGGAGGAGGAGGAGGAGGAGGAGGAGGAGGCTATGACGTGGGCTGGCGGCAGCTGGGGGACCTCATGAGGGCACTGGAGGGGAGTTACGGGCATGACCGCTACGCTCACACGGGCCGAGTGGCTGTATCAGACGGAAGGAAGCCAAAGCCAGCACACGCACAAGACCTTCTCAGGAGGAACCCTCCTCCTCCTCCCCCTCCCTAATTACCTGTCGTAGGTTGCCAGCTTATCCTGAAGGTGCATCGTGTTTTCCAGAGCCAGTTTTGAGTCCGTACCCTCGTCGTCACGGACGCTCCGACGAGGGCCCGTCGGCAAAGGGATGTCTTCAAAGATTGCGGTGTGACATGTGGACCGACACAGAAGACAGAAGACGGAAAAAAAAACACTCCTCGCTAACCATTTGAGCCCAGTCGCATACGCCACTCAGCCCTCCTGCCACCAACCCACCCACCCGCCCTTTCACCCACCCACCCACAAGTCCGAGAGTAATTACCAGACGCAAGGGCGAGTACATCTTACCACCGAGGTGCGCTGTTGTTTTGGTGGTATGATTCACCGCCTTTGCCAAGATATGCTGTTGTTTCCCTTGGAGGTGATCTTTTGTTTACGAGAGGGAGAAGTCCTCTTCCTACGGCCGTGGTAGACTTTATTTTTGACATGATAGGCTTTCGTTCTTTTTACATGATAAGCTTTTGTTTTTTGACATGATAAGCTTTTGTTTCTATCGAGGTCTGCTGTCTCTTTTTTTCTAATCGAGTTGCATTGTTGTTTTAATCTAGGTATGTTCCTTGTCTTTATGGGGCGTGTCCCTGTCTTTTGACCACGTAAACTGATTCTGAGAATGAAGTTGTTTTTGTTAAGTTGTTATCCTGCTGTTGTCTGAGGTGTGCTGGTGTTGTTCAGGGTTTAAGTATTGTTAGTAGAAGTTGTCTTTGTTGAAGTGTGTTTGCGCTCTGTTGCGTCGGCTAAGTAACTGTTTGTTTGTTTCAAGCATTCTGTGTTGTTTTCGTTGAGTTGCCCTTCTTGTTTTTACGTCGAGATATCAATTTGTCTTTGTCGGAACTTCTCTATTGTTTTCACAAAGATGATCTGTCGTTTCCTCTGCTTGGATGAGCTCTTTTCTATAATGAGTTTTTCTCTTTTGTTCTCTGTACGCAACGCTGAGCCAAAGGCAAAGAAGAGAGGCAGGATACGAAGACTGAGGCAGCGAGTCAGGAGGCAATGAAGGAAGAGAATTAATGGGAGCAGAGGTGAGAAGATGAGGACACAAGAAGGTGACGAGGAGGTACGAGTATCAGTTAAAACATCGATGGAGAGGTGTGGCGCGGGAAGACAGGACGTAAAAGATCGCCCGACCAGCTAGACGTGTAACGCTTTGCGTTACGACGGAGACGACGACGCTGGTGATCGTCGTAGAGTTTACTCCCCCCCCCTACCCCCCGAAGCCCTGGTTACGAGCAGGACGCTTAACAAACCCACTTGGCCAAGTGACACACACACACACACACACCATAACACTTACTAATCATACCTTCATGACGGACCTTCGATCACTCGACTCACATGCACCGTCGGCGTGCAAACAATGACTCAAAAAATATGCATGTGACACCCAGAACCCAGGTGCATGATATTCAGCACACACGGGCTAAGGGGGGCGCCTTAGTCACACAGGTCACCTCCCACATCAAACAACTTCCTGGTCATCCACAGGTCACAAGGTGTCTGGGAGGGGGGGAGGGAGGAGGAAGAAGGGGGAGTGGACAAAGGCTGGGAAAAGGGGTGAGGGATTGTAGAGGAGGGGAAGTGGGTGACCACTCTGTGACCTTCCTGACCAGCGTGGCGGGTGACGGGCAGATACACTGACACTCCCCCTCCCGGGGGGAGGGGATGGGGGCCACTTCCTGTCGCAGGGGGAAGCACCGACGGTCACCACTCGCTCCTGCTGGTGCTGGGTGGTACCAGGATAGTGACTGTTAGTGAGCGACGCACGCGGTGATATAGTTAGTAATAGTAGTAACAGGATTGTAGTAGTAGTAGTAGTAGTAGTAGTAGCAGTAGTAGGAGCCATCATTGTAACAGCAGTAGTAGTAGTAAGGGAATGATTGTAGTACCAGCAGTAGTAATTAGTAGGAGCATGACTGTAGTAGTAGCAGTAGTAGTAGTAGTAGTAGTAGTAGTAGTAGTAGTAGTAGCATTAATAGTAGTAAGAGTGGCAACAGCTTTATAATCAGTGTTCCACCATCACTACAGGTACCATCACTATCACGGACTGGTCATCCCAGCCACAAACCACTGACTCGCTTCTTGGCCACCACACCCAGCGCTGCTCTTCGTTACCCTTCGTCAGCCACTGCAAACTGTCGTTACCACTCGTTACCGACTCTAACAAAACGTCATACGAAACCACTGCCGTCACCGCCCAAGACGCAACACATTCAGCTGGTGTTTCCGCAAAGGCCGCGACAGGGTGGGTATTTTCCCACACTTAGTCACGCTCTTCCTAAACCCTCCTGAAGAAAGAAACCCTGGCGACTCCTGAAGACGACAAGACCTTCTACAGGAAACGCATACCGTCGGGGGAGATTAATTTGTCTCGGCAGGAGGAGCTCTTCCTCTGTCGCAGCAGCTGGAGAAGAGAGAGAGAGAGACTCTGTTAGCATAATTCGCCCAACAGATAATGCACGACTAAGGATTTCCCATAGACCCGCAATACGGTCTCAAGATAGCTCGGTGAAGTTCATTGTGAAGGCTACGACAGAACAAAGGGAGTGATTAGCTCTGAGTTGTGCTCACATACCTTCTTCCTTTGCAAGCGAAAAAGGGGGAAAAAAAAAGGACGCTAATTTTGACAGCTCCTGTTCTTTTCCCGGCTCCATTGTTTCTCAGGTGCCAGGAACTTTGTAGTGCTACGTCCGTACTGGGCTCTGAGTTCTTCTGTTTTCTCTTCAACAACTGAAGCGAAGGAGAAAGTTGATTTGATGCTCTTAAAAGGGTGATTTGTAAAATCTTTAAGGGACTTACGGTAAATATCCGAATAAAAAGACCTAAAATACTATCGACCTAATTCGTCTAGAACGGCCAGCAAAGTCCATAAGTCTTATCAAATGTGACACTCACAAAAACACACAGTGCCATATTGATCCACGGTAAACCTAAAGACACGACCGCAATTCGAAAATAACGTCACGCGCTGTGGGGGTCGAGGGCAGTTTTTAAGTCCCTTTGAGGTCGGACCCAAGACGTGAGGAACCAAGTAGATGTCGTTGACACGCGACCAACTGCAACCGCAGATGAGGCAGTTTGTGTGTGTGTGTGTGTGTTCTACTGAAGCCAACCCCGAACTCCGTGTTCTAAACCTTTCCTTACTGGTTTTCCATCAAGATTCGACCCCCACTCCCCTCCTTGAGCGTGTTCTGAATGCACGTGTGATGGAGGCAGTTGAGCGATGATGATACGTTTGCTAGGAGACAGAGGTCAAGAATCTATTCAGTCTCTGATATGGAATAAAGATATCACACTGGGCTTATTATAACACAATCACAAACGTTCTAAGTTCTTCAATGTTCACGGTAAAGTTCACCATATAAATTTTGTTCTTCAGTACTTTCACCCAGCGCTGGTAGTCTAGCTTACAACACATTACATTCCCACTCTAACGAGGCTGCTAACAGCACTTTAGGAAATATCACCTTTCTGTTACCTCAGGGATTCACTTTCTCCTTCGCCACT
This sequence comes from Panulirus argus, assembly GCA_038088735.1. NCBI lineage: Eukaryota > Metazoa > Arthropoda > Malacostraca > Decapoda > Palinuridae > Panulirus > Panulirus argus. Next base: position 34,540 of record JAYMFT010367578.1, read on the forward strand.
ACCCATTTTTTCTGTTGGTCCGCCCGCCCATTTTCTGTTCTATCCGCCATCCATCTCCTAACTACCCTTGTGTCTTGTTGGCTTTCCCTTTCCTGGCGGAGGGCCAAAGAGAATCGGGTTCTGTATGAGTCGAGTAGTCAGTCAGTCAGTCAGTCAGTCGTCAGGCGTCTGTTACTTGAGCCAGCCAGCCAGCCTCTGACTCCGGCCATCCCCGTGCTAGCGCTTCCTCCATGTCTCCTCCTCCGTCACTTGGGTTCTCGACTGTACTTACCTCCCCATGCCAAGCTGCCGATCTCGGCCGCTGTAGGGGGGGGTGTGTGTGAACCAACGCTAAGCTCCCCAGCAATCCTCCTCCCCTTCCATCACCCCACCCACACACACACACACACACACACACACACACACTGCCTGAGTCTGTGGTTCTCAATCATCTATAACTACCCCTTCTATAACTACCCTTCCATCAGCTTCTTCTCCTCCTCCCCACTCCTCACCCCACTCCACTACTTCCCCGTAATCTTCCCATCCACTGCTGCCTTCCCTTGTTCACCCCCTACACACGACCATCAATTTCCATCTCCACCACCCACTGCATTTAGTTACGTTGAGGGGCACCGCACGGGTATTGCCCCGGGGGGAGAGAGAGAAAGAGAGAGACGGAAGAGGTCACGAAAGGTCACTTCCTCTCATCACCCCCAACGAGCCAGTGTCATCAACGCATTTATGCTCAGGGTAAGACCACCTCCTTTAACCTGTCTCCTCCTCGTCGTCATCATCAACCTCTGGCATCAACGGTTTCCTCTCGTGTTATCAACCCGTGCGATAGTGTTATCTGTTGCCATTACAGTGTGGAGTTATCGTCACTATAACTGATTGTTTAATACACCGCCTGGCAGGGCTGGGAGGCGTTGGAGACTGAGGTATGTCCCTCCACACTTGTCTCGTGTCTCTAATTACCTGGTTGTACCGTACGAGGAGTGAGAGATAGCTTCACACTAATGAGAACCTAATCTCTCTCCTCAACTTTCCCTACTACGTGTCGTACAACTTTTTAAACTTCTGAATGCTGTCTGGATTTACTGTTTCTTAATCTAGTTTATTCCATTCGTTCACTACTGTTCACTGTTAACGCCACGCTGGTTTATTTTCATTATTAATATTATCATTATCATTACTATTACTATCATTATTATCATTATCATGATAATTATTATCATTATTATTATAATCATTATCGTTATTATTATTATTATTATTATAATTATTATCATTATTATCATCTTCACCATTACTGTTATTATTACACACACACACACACACACACACACACACGTATCCATCCACACACCTTCCCTCTCACGTACATACACCCACCCACCCACATCCCTTCACGTCTACATCCTGACCCCCGACAGTACAAGCGGAGCCGTGGACCCCAACGCGGAAACAAATGATTATTGTAATGAAAGGTTCGGGCGGGTCAGCGGTGGGATTCGAACCGCCACTTTGAGGGTCATAAAGCGAACAGGTTTCGGTTTCGGAGTCAATTACTGATGCTCACTTATTCTAAATGATAAAAGCTCCTTTCCTCTTTTTCTTCTATGTTTCTAAAGCTTTTGGCTATTTCGCCATAGAATTACTGGCTGTTTCTTAATATTTATCTTAGGGTCTCTTTATTTTTCGCTCCTCGTCTTTATGTGGAAGGTTCACAATGGCGATCTTTTGATGGATTCGGAAAGACTGTGTGAACATACATTTGCTTCTATATAAATATTATTTAATTCTTCATCTTTTTCCTAATGTTAGCTGAGACGGCACGGGGAAGTGGGTGCCCTCATTAAGACCATCTCATTAACGCTATACACTTCATATATATACCCTGGGGAAGAATGAACAGCTGGATTGACTGTGGACCAACTTGCCGTGACCAGGATTCGAACGTGCGTACGTGGGCTCGGCCTCAGGAGGCCAGTGAATGCGTCATGGTCAACTACGCTAACTTTTGCATGAAGTCTCCTCGCCTCATCTGAGAAGTGGACTGAGCCTGATCATGACTAGATAAGTCAAATACGTTGACAGAAGAATAGATGTGGCAACATTCCCATCTACACACAAACACACACACACACACACACACACACACACAGAGAGAGAGAGAGAGAGAGAGAGAGAGGAAGCCAGAGGAAGGAAGTCTTAAATGTTTCAAAAATTGTTAAGTTTCTCTCGAGGCGTGTACTACTGTGTCAAGTTATAGGGATATAAGTATAAGTCGAAATACGCTCCTGGACAAATTTGCCTTCAGTTTTGTGACTTAACTGCTGAGCCATCGTATGAAGAATTGATGGGAATCATCTATCAACTGTTTTGACATTCTCTAGTTAAGGTAGTAGGGTTGTTTGACTGATTCATCGCAAATACCATTACGAGACGACCGAGGCGACCTGTGACCTCAGGATAAACGTCAAATATCAAACGATTTCTTGAGGTTTTGCTAAGAATTTCAAACGATGGTAAAATAACATTTCACGGTGTCCATCTTGTACTCAAATTCATCGTATGTTGATGGAGCGGCTAATGTATCACACGTCTTGTATGTGATATGATGCTGAGGGGATCCTACAATACGTGATGTAAACAAATACTCACTGATACTGATACTGGGACTGATACTTACTGATACTGATACGCTGATACTAGGACTGATACTTACTGATACTGACATACTGATACTGGAACTGATACTTACTGATACTGACATACTGATACTGGGACTGATACTTACTGATACTAAAACACTGATACTGGGACTGATACTGATACTGATATACTGATACTGGGAAAGATACTTATACTACTACACTGATACTGGGACTGATACTTACCGATACTGATATACTGATAGTAGGACTGAGACTTGCTGATACTAATACACTGATACCGGTACTGATACTTATTGATACTGATACTGATACTGGAACTGATACTTACTGATACTGATACATCAATACTAGTATTGATACTTACTGATACTGGAGTTGGCGATCTAAGGACGGAACACCTGACTTCCAGCGACCTCCTCTTGGCATATCTGGCGTCCAGAGAACCGTGCCTACTGCAATGTAAAAAAGACACACACTGGGTTCAGGTGTAGATAACGAAAGTTGAAGATTTAATAAAGTTATGTAAATTAGACACACACACACACACACACACACACACACACATATACAACATATACACATACAACATACACACACACACACACACACACACACACACACACACACACAAACACACACACACACACACACACACACACACACAC
>JAYMFT010367579.1:0-22088 GCA_038088735.1 Panulirus argus
ATATTTTCGTATTTCCTTCTAATATATATATATATATATATATATATATATATATATATATAGATAGATAGATAGATAGATAGATAGATAGATACTAAGCAGATTAGATGTATTTTGAAACTTTACAGAAGGATTGTGACTCGTGGTGGCTGATTCTGACGTAAGATTATTTCTAATAGGGGCGGTGGCGCGTGAAAAAGAGCACCTGCGTTGGATGTGTAAATATATAAAAGAGAGCTTTTACCTCCATCTCACTTCCTGCTCACGATCAGCAAAGATTTCCCAATAAACTCCAGGTAAAAAAAAAATATATATATATAAATCTTTCCTTTAATGACGATGGATCATTTAACAATCACACCTGGAAGAAGGAAGAATCTCTTCTCCGTGAACGGAGTCTCTTTATCTTGCACCATTGAGACTGTTGGATGAGGAATCTGGCTGACATGGCGACATTTTGGGAATGATCGTGCGTGCGCGTGTGTCTGTAAGTGTGTGTGTGTGTGTGTGTGTAAGTGTACGTGTTGGTGTGAATGTGTGTATATTTCTGTGTGTGTGTGTGTGTGTCTGTGCGTTTATGGCACTGTTTCACTTGCCTGTTGCTTGCTATTCCACGTCATGATTTGCATACTTTCTCTGGTTTGATTGGTCGTGTTCATTGCTTTTATGTTCCGCTTCGCGTGCGTGTCTGTTTGTTCGTCTGTTGTCTCGCCAATAAATTCAATAGGATTAAACATTACTCATCGAAGTAAAGGTTTCTCTCTCTCTCTCTCTCTCTCTCTCTCTCTCTCTCTCTCTCTCTCGCTCTCCCTCTCTCTCTCTCTCCCTCCCTCCCTCCATCGTCTCCGTAGCTTTTCCGGAGGGCGAAAATGACCGGATTTGCCGCTCACGATCCGTTGGCGTCATTACGGCTTAAACGCCCGTCATAACCGACGATCGGACCGACCGACTGACGGGACGTAGGGACGGTACGTGACGGGAGCGGACGGGGCCTGTCGCAAGACGTGAGAGATGCGATGCTGGCTGGTAAAGGCCAGCAGTGGCCGGCCGGCCAGGCCTCCTCTAAGACGCCATTAAGCGTGTCGGAATAGCACTCTCTCGCCCCCCCCCCCCACCCCCGCATTGCGCGTCGCCGAGAATATTTGCCGTTTTCTGTTGTCTTTTATCATCACATATTTTCCTTCTTCCAAGTTTCTTCTTTATTCATTTCTCACTTTTTCCTAACGTTATTTCTTTCTCTCTTTCTTCTTCTTCTTCTTCTTCTTCTTCTTCGTAACGTCAATTTTTTTTTTCTGCTCTTCCTTCATTTTAAGGGCAGATGGATTCGCGTTCAGTACGCCAAGACAGAGTTTTTAATTGTTTGATTTGGATAATTTCAAAAATCTGATTAGGTTCAAAGGTCAAACCAGACCGAATCACGTACATTTCAGGCTGTTGTTTGTTCTGTACACTCTCAATCAAATGGGTATGAACAACACAGTACAGATTTCTATTCCAAGTGCCCCATACAATGACCAGGATAGATTTTTAAAAATTTTAGCCAATTTTAAAAATTTTCAAAAATCAGACGTCACTAAAACCTTCTTTTTTTTTTTAGTCCCAGAATTTAAACTTATTTCAGCAAGTGTTATGTACACATTGTTTTCCTCTGGTCCTCATGTGTACATATGTACGTATCCTGAGATAAACAGACACGTGTGTTTCTTCGTTGCGCTCATATGTGTGCGTATCGAAGCACATGTACAGGTAAGTAGCGAGGCTGAGAGGTGAAAGTTCCTTATGGAGAGTTGTCGACGGAGGCGGCAGCCCGGGAACCATCAGTGTTACTTAGTCTCCCGCTCAGTCAGTGTTCCATCCATCTCCATCTCCTCCTGTGAATGTTATTGCTACTTTGGAGCCGTTAGCGCCAGCCATTAAGTGCTCCCTGGTGATATCCACTTGCGTGCTACTTGGTCCAAGTTCCGTAGTCTGGAGAGGGAGGCCCCGTGTTGCTCGTATAGTTACTGCTACGTAGGACTACTTTCTCATGCGTTACTTTTTTTGTAGTGTTTATAGTAGTTATACGGTACTTGCCGCCACTTGTTACTGCTACTTGAGAATGAATGAAACTATCTTGATGTCCGTGTGCCTTGTGCTCCTTGCTGCTACTTAAGAGATCCATCTATTGGTTCTTATGGTACTCCATGCATCACTGTTCCTGATTGTTACTTAATGCTGTTAAACTCTCCTAGTTCTCTATGTGCCGCTGTTCCTGGCTGCTACTCGATGTTCCGTTACCCACTTGTTCCTTTTTTCTTATTCTGTTTTTCTATTGTGCTCCATTCATATGTTACTTAGTCACTTACCTGATGTAAGGCGTTACTTGGGTGTGACGCGTTACTGGGATATATAGGAGTGCATGGGAAGAACAGATAACAGGAGACCCGATGGTCCATAACGAAGGTATCTGTAAAAAAATGTGTAAATATTGTGACAGAAATGGGATGGCAAGGGAAAGAGGCGTCTCCCGATCCACCTCTCCCTCCGGCTCAACGGCCGGTGTGACGTGGTACCTGGGGTGTGACGCGTTACTCGAGCGTGACCCGTTACGTGAGGCGTGATGCGTAGCTGAGTTCATTTGGTGTATTAACAGATGGAAAGTCTATTTTTACGTATGTGTGTGTGTGTGTGTGTGTGCGCGCGCGCGCGCGTCACAGAAACACCACATATACAAATATTACTGTTATTCAGCCACACAGACAAACATACACGGTCTGAGAAAAAAGGCACATGTGCACATATTTACCATTGGTCAACTTATACAACAAATACAAATGCACACACGAACACGTACAGAACACTTGCAATTCTATCAGATCTTTACATTATGTTTATTCTAAGGTATTTTGTTTATATTTCAATCATTGGTTGCAGTTAATAATTATAATAGAATATAGAAATGGTATTAATAATAATAATAATAATAATAATAATAATAATAACTAATGATGATATTGATTATTATTGCTTTTATTATTATTATTATTATTATTATTATTATTATTATTATTATTATTATACACATACACAAGTAAACTAGAATTAAGAGAGATGACCAACAGGATTCTAAACCAGTTTAACGATAACAGTGAACAGTTCTTCGGAATATGGATAGATAAAAGAACCAGACTGAATAACATGAAATTAATCAAGAAACTAGTTAAGAGAAAAGACGTTAAAGAAGTACTTTTATGGCACACGAGATCGGTGGAATGAACTGAGATACGAGACTTAATGTGGACAACATACAGAAGTCAAAAAAGTTGTATGGTAGTAGAGAATGCTCAAGGGATGGAGCCCCTCGAGTGTAAAAATTCCTTCCTCCCTCCCCGTATAGCACAAATAGGTATTTAGAGAGAAGTAATTACACCTTTATTCACACACACACACACACAAGGCAACATAGAAATCACACAACTCCCTCAGGGCAGCTGAGGACGTTGCAATATGTTGTCTCAGCGCAAACTATGTAACGTGTGAAACGTTAAATACGTATTGCACTACGTATATTTATCGAGGTTTATGTCTGCCAGTAGCCAAGAGATCGTTGCACCAGAATTCATATAACATATATCCCAATATGCGATATACATAAAGTGTGTTAACGGGTGATTTGGTGGTTTGGTTGTTTGGGTTTTAATGACAAGTTAAATCACAGTATAATATTCCACCATTACTCTAAAAAGAAAAAAAAAATACCAAACAGAATTGAATATCGTATCAAATTTAGTTTTACGAGAGTAATTTTAATTTAGAATGTTATAAAACTATTACTCCATGGCACACTAATGACAGACGTGCAAAGCTATAATCGAATCTCAAAAATCCCAGTCCGGTAACTACCGTATTGAGGGAAATTGTTACGTTGTATCATTGTGGCAGTTTCGTAAGCTGAGACGGGAGTGTGGTGGCAGATAAGGGAATCAGTGCACCATTAAAGACGCTGGACGATGTGAAAGTGGAGGAAAAATGTACGGAATCGATTGTTGACCAAGCCTAGCCCACGCCAGCCTAGCCAAGCCTAGCTCACACCCGCCAATCCCAGCACACATCCGCCAATGATAGAAATGATATTAATGATAATAATGATAAAGATAATCTAAGTAGAGAGAGAAAGAGAGAGAGTGATTCCAGGGGAGAGAATAATAAAGAAAGGAATCAATTAATGTGATTGAAACCGACTGATATATTTACTGGCGTTTATCATGTGTGACTTTAAACCAGTTTCTCCATCGCCTTAGACAAAGAGAGTGAGAATATATGTGTGTGTGCACTGGTCAATATCGCCGAGAACAGAGAACAAGCCATTAGCTACAGTTCACACAGACAGACAGACAGACAGACAGCGTTCCTTAGAATGGATTGTTTAAATCATGAAATTGTTTCTTCGCTTGGTGTAAGAGAAGTTACTCTTCATCACACGGGGCTGTTGTTTTATTTTGAGTTTTGACTTGTATAAATAGCAGGAAAAGCCTATTATTTAAGGTAAGCTAGCTTAGGAAGTCAGTATTGTATGGTAGGTTAGGTTTGAAAGTTCCTACTTGAGAAAGCGCTTTGGTTTGTTTAGGTGAGGGTTGGAAAAGCCCTTTAAGTTTAAAGTAAGGTAGGAAAACCCTTAAGATAACCTAAATATTAGGGATGTGTAGTTAGTTTATCCCTTCAGTTAGTTAGGGCAGGTTATTAAACCAGAGTAAATACGAAAGCCTATTTGATGTTAAACCCTATTGTTAACCATTTATACCCATTTACCGTTAAAGCCTATTAGTACTATAGTTCATTTATTTGACGCAACCACCAATTACATTTATTCTGTAAGTGATTTACATCTAAGTTTTCCCATCGTTAGTGGATTTAAATAACTCGTAGAGACCCTGTCACTAATTAGAGAGACATCTGAAGTTGTTAAGTGACTTAGAAAGACTCTGTGTTACTGTACCCATTACGTACACGCCAGACGATATTCGACCTCCTAAATTCGCCTGTGACGTCGCTCCCTTAGAACAAGACGGTGGTAAGACCCGTGGATATGACGGTCGTTATATTTAAGGGTCGTACTGTCGTTTTCATAGGTCGTCCGGTCGGGTTTCAACCCCACTGCTTAGGGATTGGATGTCTTCCATGATTAGGTAATGAAGAATCTACACCAATCGGGAAATCGTCAGCGCCTTCTTCAGGTGTTGATGATAATGGATTAACACTCTCACTGTAACACGCATGGCCTAAACTTCACACGAACGGGATATTTTAAAAAATAAAACATTTTATTTAAGAGCTTCTGCATGTATTTTTCTGTGTTCTAGTACATTAAGGCATCTTCCCTGTGTAGTGTGTTTATTGTTTTATATTTTATACGCTTATATACTATCTTTTATATTCAGACGCGCATATACTATCTTGTATATGAATTTTTTAAACGCTTTTTCTTAAATATGAATTTTTTATACGTTTGGCAAGCAGGTTGAAACTTTCACGCCAATACGGCGCCAAAAGGCCTGCAGGAATGGCGCCATATGGCGGCTACTTATAGCCCGAGATGATTCTCACTTTCGCCCCCCCATCTCCGTTTCCAGACCCACCCGCCCGTCCGTCCGCCAGCCATGAAGCTCACGCCCGACCACCACGCCTCCCCGGTCATCATCCTAGTCTTCCTCCTCTCGCTCTCGGTGCCCCTGGCGTCCCCGGGCACCATCCAGGTCACCCCGGCTCCGGCCAGGCCCCTGATCAAGATCGTGGCAGACAAGAGGGAGTTCGAACGGGCGGACGGACTCAACTCCTTCTTCCAGTTCGACAACGTCTTCGACCAGGGCAACGAGGCGGACTTCGGCCTCAAGGCCGGCTATGGCGGGGGAGGAGGCGGAGGCGGAGGACCCGCCAGGGTCATCACCTCATACAACACCATCACCTTGACCCACACCAGCTACGATCAGGTCAGCCTGTATTAGATATATCTATACTGAGGCCTTATAATTGGATATACGGGTATATATATGAAGGTATAGCATATATAGACGATAAAGGGAAGAGACAGAAATACACATAAATATGATTATCATATCTTGGGCTCATCTGGGGCTGTTTACAGCCATATATCAAGTTTTTTATTAAATGATTCAGAATTTCCAAGGGAGATGGAGGCGATAGAAATGGCGTGTGTAAACAGGCAGCCAAGGAGGATTAACTTTCCCAGGAGCGTCCATCCGTAGCCTTCTCCATACTGTGAATCGAAACCATGACAGCCCCCCCCCCTCTCTCTCTCTCTCTCTCTCTCTCTCTCTCTCTCTCTCTCTCTCTCTATCATCTGGCCTGTCATCTTGTCTAATACCCAGCACCCGGAGATATGTAGAGAAAGTTCTTTGCCTTTGTAGAGAGAGAGAGAGAGATAAAAGCAGCGAAGTGTTATAAAACAAGAGGAGAGATCTGACAGGGAGTGATAGCCGACACAGGTGGTGACTTTGGATAGATTGATAGATAGATAGATACACAGGCCCAAGGTCCAAGCGGGGTGGTCTGACCTTTAACCTTGCTTACAAAAGATTATAAATACTCATTATTATTCTTTAGATGTTTAGCTAAATTCCTCGCCTGAAAAACTAGTAACAGTTAATACTCTATTACGTTAATAACATAATTTTGAAAGCTTTATAGGTATATTTTAACAACTTTCGACAAATGATATAGTCATAGTAGAAAATATTCTCATTTTCTCTAATAACCAAGAGAATCGTTTTCTATTACTCCTTATAAGGGTAACACAACTAAATATACTTAGGTCTCCATTGCATCATATAGGACTAGATATACTTAGTTGTCTCTTACATCATAGAGGATTATCTTACCTATTAATGACTCGATGGCCACAGACCAGGAAGCCAAAAGAGGGCGAGAGAGAGAGAGAGTCATTTTGTAGGCGGAGCGATGACTCGATGAGAAGATGACTCTTAGATGATTGAGGAATTTTTCGTGCTGCGTTTAAACGCTTGACCGAAGTCTCTTGGAAAGAACGGGGAGTTGCGTAAGAATATGTGCATTCGCACTTTTTTTGAAGAAGAAAGAAGACGGACAAATATATTCATCGGGTGTCGTGACCACTGGGAATGACATGAAGTTTCCCGCTTGCTTTCATGCAGGTCAACACCTGCTCAGAAGTGACGTGTTTACCGCCCGGCAAATTACTTAACAAACCACAAGTAACGAAAGTGAACACCTCTCCCCCCCCCCCACCTCCCCCGTTTTCGGTATTAACGCTCAGGTTTGCGTTTTCTTCATCGGGGCGTTCAGGGGTGACTCGTCCATAACGTGACGGTAGAGCTGGGATGAGGAGAGATGTCTCAATTTGCTCAGAGACATGCCCGTTAAGATGAATGACCAGTCCGTCTGAAAGCTGTAATTGTCTTCACGCCTCTGTGTGTGTGGAGGGAAGGAGGAGGAGGAGGAGACGTAGGAACGGGGAAGCAAAGACGCGGTTTTGCAAAGGCCCTATTATATCGGAGAAAGTGGGATGACTGGAATATATGTATAGGGGGGGCCTGGGTTCTCCTGAATATTTCCAGTGATGGCGCGCGGCTCTCCAGTCCATGTGAAATGACGCTTTTATTCACAGGTGTTTAATAGCTTTTCGAAGGTGTTCAATAGCTTTTTTTCACCGGATTTGTAGTCTTTTCTTTGTTGGTGTTTATTGTTAGAATGTTTCAGAGTGCGACTTAACCTGTGTTGGAGTGGTTTGTGATGATATGAGTAGCTTTGTTGATTGTTGGAATATGAGATTTTGGGTGGGTCGCCCACCCTCGTGTGTATACCCACCAGGCGTTGTGAGTCCAATGACTCACTCACCAGTCCAGTCACTTGAGGCGTCACGTCCTTTTTATTTTTTCAGGTGGAGCTGACGAAGACCGTCACCGACACGAGCATAAGCTACGTCACCCACAGCACCACCGAGTATCTCACATACGTAAGTTCCCTCTGTACTGTGAGTCTGTCTGTTTGCCTGTGTGTATCTACGCGCCATCCAACCCCGTGGGGAGGATGAACTGCTGGGATTGGCTGTGGGCCGACTACTGCGCGCAAGGATTCGAGCCTGGGCACGGGGTGGAGGTGGGAGGGGCCAGTGCTTGAATCATGGTCAGCAACGCTGACCACTACACCACGGAAGGCCCTGTGTGTGTGTGTGTGTGTGTGTGTGTGTGTGTTTCCAATGGCCTTGTTCTTACGCATGACGTCAGAATTACAAAGTCTTCGAACGTGAGTTTTAGGATTACGAGCGAATTCTCTCTCTCTCTCTCTCTCTCTCTCTCTCTCTCTCTCTCATTCTCACAGTGAAAGTCGCACGGTGAAGATGAGTTAGCAGTCTTCATGTTTGTGTCTACGCCTGGGTGAAAGTGAGAAGCAAGAGCATCCTGTCTCTCTCTCTCTCTCTAACTCTCTCTCTCTCTTTCCGGTCTGAAAATGATGGAAAAAATGACTGAACATGAGTCTGTACGCTGGAAGGTGAGTCCACAGACTTTTCTGTGAACAACGGACCGTGACTTCCCGTCTGTGTGTGACCTGGCAGGTCGTGACCCCGTCTTAGAGTGACGTGGCAGGTCGTGACCCCGTCTTAGAGTGACGTGGCAGGTCGTGACCCCATCTTAGAGTGACCTGGCAGGTCGTGACCCCGTCTTGGAAGTTTACATATATACTTACTGTCTGTCCATTCCACAGACGACGCCCCTGCCCGTCTACAACACCCAGTACGAGACGGTGTACCGCACGGAGTACTTCACCGAGACAGAGTACCAGGACGTGCCCGTCTACACCACCGTCTTCGAGACGCAGTACCAGACGGACTACCAGACGGACACCTCCGTCCTGGAGGTGCCCGTCTACAGCACCCTCTTCACGACCGTCTACCACACCAAGTACCGGTCGGAGTACTTCACCGAGACGGAGTTGGAGCGGGTGCCCGTCTACACCACCGTCTACTCGACGTTCACGGAGACGACGCACATCCCAACGTACTACACCGAAACGCACTACGACACGGAGCACGTCACGGCGACGACCGTCGTCACGACCACGGCCGTCGACTACACCACCGTCACGACCCACGTCACCACCACGTCGTACGAGGACGTGTACGTCACGCAGACGCGGGAGGTGCCGGCCTACGTCACCAGCACGGAGTACAACCAGGTCCTCATCACCCACACGGAGACCCGGCCCGAGTACATCACGACGACCAGGCTCAAGGAGGTCGTGGTGACGCAGACGACCACCGTGCCGCTGTACCTGACGACCACGGCCATCTCCGAGGTCCACCTGACCACCACTCACCCCGTCAACAACTACCTGACGACGACGGTGCCGGCCTACATAGTCAGCACCGTCGAGCGCTTCCTCACCAGCACCGTGCCCTACTACGTGACGAGGACCACCACCGCCCAGGTACTCCTAGACCGGCCCTCGCAGCACCTGCAGCAGAATCAGTATTACACCTACTTCGTCTAGGGCGTGTAGTTTGGGGGGAGCGGGTGTTAACGCATACTTCGTCTAGGGCGTGTAGTGGGAGAGGGAGAGCAGTGTTGCACCTACTTCGTCTAGGGCGTGTAGTTTGAGGGGCAGTGTTGCACCTACTTCCTCTGGGGCGTGTAGTTGTTGGAGGTAGTGTTACACCTACTTCGTCTAGGGCGTGTAGTTGTTGGGGGAAAAAGAGAGAAATTTCCCCCAACGTTTCCATTTTTTTTTTCTAGGTCTTTCGGGAAATTCTAGTCTCATATTTATCTAATGTTTAAGGGGGAAATTACGGTGGGAAACTCGGGAGTTGTTGCTATTCAGGGAAACTTCTCGCAACTTGCCTATATATCTGTATTTTACTAGGGGGAAATTTCCCTTGCCCACTGTGTTTTGGGGAAATTTTCTGAATATAAAGAATTGTCAATCATATTTTTAAGTAATTCTTGTGTTTGCGTTGCATCAAACGCAAAAAAGCTATCTGGGGTTAAACAGACAAGTTAATTATCATACCGAAATATTATCCTCCATATATTTATAATAACTACACAGCAGTATAAGCACCTAGTCACTTTATATATATATATATATATATATATATATATATACATAAAGGAAATATTCTATTCCAGGGAAGCTTATAGAAAAATCCACCACTTATAATATATGTTCTATTATAGTAACACGAAACTAAAGCTATAACAGTATAGACTAACCACCATAGCTTTATGAACTTAGGACCCCCCCCCATAGAAGTTTAAATCAGTTTAGCATCTCGTGGATAGTTATAAGACAGGGAAAAAATATAGAAAAGAAAATGTGAATTACTTTACCAGTTATATAACGTTCGGTGTTTTCGTCGGAGTAATCATATAACAATATGTTTGTTATATTTCATATTATGACAAGTTATAGTCAAACTAGTTATAGAAGGTATTATAGATCCCGAATTTTAGCTTTAACTATAGATAGCTGAGTCCAGAAACCAGTTCCTCCTCCTAATAATGTTATAGCTTTAAGCTAAAAGCTTTGAATATCGTCTCTCTTTCCTGGTTAGCTGTCTTCTGGTCCGAAAGCTATGTTGTTGTGTTGACCAGAATACGTTATCCCTTGACCGGATATGAATAAAGCAAACAAATGAAACAAAGTATACCTTACTGAGCTATCCCTGGTATACTGCTGTTGGGAGTATACTGCCTAAGGTGATGTTATACCCGGTGCTAGCAACCCTGGGCCACCCCGTTATATTATGTGCATGTGTATTATGCAAATGAGCCAGCCTATTCTGAGCACATCTAATTTTTGTATGCAAAGAAGCCAGTATGTTTAGGGCATATGTAATATGATATGCATATGAACCTGCAGATTCTGGGCATATCTAATGTAATATGCAAATAAAGAAACATGATTTAGCATATCTGATCGTGTATGCAAATTAATCTGCATATCATCCATGTTTAATGCTGTATGCAAATGACCTTCAAAAGCCTAGAAACATCCCATTTTATATCCCAATAAACTGACATGTTTTTGAGCATAAGTAAATTCACCAGCACTCTTCAGGCATATGCAAATGAGCCAGCATATCCTAAGCACATCTGACGTTTAAACTTCCATTATCTGATCATATTTGACGTCATATGCAGATCAGTTTAACATAATTTCCCTAAACATATTTATTTGCCCATACGTGGATATACTGAGCCTTATATGACAATATATCATCAGAATAAAGTTGCATATTTCAGCCCGAGACTAAAATTCATTTCCTCCTTTTCTCTTCCCTCATGTCCGTGTCTTTGTCTCGTCTGACGCTGGCCAGCAGCAGCAGCAGCAGCGGTACCCCGACAGCCAAGGCAGGAGCAAGATGTGGCATTGGTGAGCTCCGCCCAAGAACGCCAACGCCGCCACCAGCAGGAGGAAGAGACCCTTCGTCCTTCGCCTCACCCCGACCGGACAGGAAATCATTTTTTACCTTCAGTGGATCGCGGGTCTCTGATACCCAGGCTGTTCAGTAGCGCTTTGGGAAAAGGCCTTACGGGAGACGTAGAAACCGTAGGGAGAAAAAAAAATCCTCTGCAACTCTGCAAAATCCTTACCTGGGGACTCGAACCACGGCTCTGCGATTTCCGTCCGTGACCACTGCTCCACAGAGGCACCTTCCTCCCTCCCTCCCTCCCTTCCTTCCTTTCCCCTATAACAACCTGGGAAGTCAGTACATGGCTTTCCCGGACGCTGGGTGGAGTTGCTGATCTTTTGCATACGCATCGGGAGTCCCTCGAGTCTAGGGAAAGCCACGGACTTCGCAGAAGTCATGAGTCTAAGTCGAAGTCCTTCTGTAGAGGAGTGGCGGGTCCACATCCTCACTTAGGAGAAAAAAGAACTTAATCTTCAGAACTACTTGTTTTGGAACGCTCGTAGAGCACTTGTTCCCAACCGTGTGCAACAGGACGAGAGCCGAGAGCGTATTATGAAGTGATTTTCATATAAAAGGAATATTTAATGTATAATATATATATATGTGTTGCACGTATTTCTGTTTTAAGTTCTGCCAGGAACGTAAGACTTATGCAAGTTCAAGTGCCTCTCTCTCTCTGTGCAAGAGAGAGTTAGTTGTCCGTGGGACTGTACATAGTGTATGGAGGAACAGGGTTACTTCCGTGCCATGCAGGTACATTGGCGACCTCTCAAATGCATGACACCGTATATAGAGATACCTTGAAATCTACGAGTGTAGAAAGAAGTAGATGATGTAAAAAAAATGTATGATCAGTTGATGATTGATGAATAAAATTGATGAATAGATGAGATTTTTAAAGACTAAGCGGGATAAGTTGTTTATATATATATATATATATATATATATATATATATATATATCCACATGATGGTTCTTTTATGACACTTGGTAGCTATTCCTGACAAATTAACACCTTTTAAATAGAACAACTTTTCCTCGGTATTTTCAGCGCTCGAGAAAACAAAATCGAATATCGACACCGTGACAAATTTAGTGTCTGTAGGATAACGTTTATGCCTTTGTGTATAGAAGTACGCACATGTGTGTGCGGAAGGCTGCGTAGGGGGTATTAACGCACACACGTACGCTACTTTACCGGCATCCAATATTTGTTGTTTTGTCATACAGTGCCAGCTGGGGCACCTCGCCTCAGGCCACCTCTGGTATGAGAATTGGAAGGGAATGAATATATGTTTATTCTCACATATTTGGAAGTTTCCTTGTATACATATTGGTCGGAGATATGTATATGTAGGATGTCTTGAGATTGGTTTATTGTGAACTGTATTACTCATACTAGGAAGAAGTAAATATTTATCAGAGTTCTAGATATGTATTGTTGAATGAATTGCTCACTTATGCATGGAGGGGTGGTATAAATTCGGGTGTGCAGTGGTGTATACATGTATACATGTGTGCAGTTGTGTGTGTTTACGTAACGCGTCGATACCTTCGTGTATACATTGGCGTGTGTGTGTGTGTGTAGTGGTGTACCGTAGTGGTATAAATGTAATGGAGTGTTGAATTGTAATAGCGTCGTCATATATACTGTATTGTCGTAATAAACTGTAGTGGTATGATATAAGGTGATAGTACACTGTAATGGTGTAGTACGACATAACGTAGTGGTATAATGTATGGTCGTGGTATGACGTAGTGGCGTGGCGGGGTATGTTATCGTAAGGGGTGAGTGAACCTTTCGTTCCAGTCACGTCATTGGAATGTGAGAGTGAGGGAGAGCGCTGGGAGAGTGAGAGAGAGAGTAAGGCAGGTGAGCGCATGCCCTCCCCGGGGCCTTGCACAAGTCCGCTCTCCCTCCCTCTCACACACACGCACACTCTCACACGGGTCCGAGGCCGCCACCTCCCTCGTCTCTTATAACCGTAATGTGTTCTTCTCGCTGTTCTCCTGACCTGTGAACAGTGACTCACCAAGGAACGGCGGTCAGTGAGAATGTGTACATTATATTCACAGACTTGCAGTGAAAGAACAGTGATCAAAGTAAAATAAACTCTGCATTTACAGATTTGGAGTGATAGAGCAGTGTCCAGATAGAATAAATTTGCATTTACAGACTTGCAGTGACAGAACCGTGTCCAGATGGAATAAATTCTGCATTTACAGACTTTGCAGTGATAGAACGTTGTCCACCTAGAATAAACTGTGTTTTTGATTTGCAGTGATCAGACTAGAATAAATTATTAAACGGTTGCAGTGGAGAAACAGTGATATAACCAGAATAAACTGTATATTTACAACCCCTGTTAGAAAAAAAAAGAATGCTTTCACAGAGTAAACGCCTTACTCAGATGCTTACAGTGAAGAACCTCCCATGAGAGTAAACTGTTTACAGATTTCCATTGAAGCGTTTACAGCAAAGTAAACTATTTACAAACATGCAGTGCAAGACAGTGACCCTTCTCAAATAAACTGCATTTACAGATTTGCTGTAAAAAATAATCTAATAGGATAAGATTTATCACTTGTTTACATCCAAATTACATGTATATTTAGCGCACAAAATCTTTATGTAACGAATTATTCGATTTGGCTCTGATGATTCATAAACTGATAACTGATAACTGCAATGATTATCGAAATGTGGACAATAATGGGTGGGAGCGTAACGGGGTTGGGGTAGGAATTATCTGATTCCATGATTAGTATAATGACCACTTCCAGGTGTGTGACACGGAAGTGTCAAGCCGTGACAGTCTGACGAAAGAAAGAGAGATAGAGAGAGAGCGAAAGAAAACGGAGGGAGAGAGACAGAGAGTGCTGGGAAAAGAGAGAGATAGAGTGAGAGAGAGAGAGACAGACAGACACAAGCACACACAATTAGATGGAAAACTAGATTTGGAAACAGACTTAAGAGATGAGGTAAATGAGAGAGGTGATTAATTTAGTCATATAACACAACCATCGGGATTCCTTAAGCTATGTGACACACCAGTATGACAAGCAGGTGTCAGTCAGCAGTGTCATGCCGGTGTAGGCGTCGTGTGTCCAACACGCACCCCCACAGGGGAAGAAAGAAAAAAGAAATAACTCCTTTTACTAATTACAGTGAATGTGTTAACTGCTAGTGACCACCCCTCCCCCCTCAAGGCACAAGACAGCAGATTGGTAGTGGCCAGGAATTTACATCCCTTGATTCAGGTATACCAAACACGCACAGAATTCCTCATTCCAGACATGAGACACAGAGCAACAGTTACACAGATTAGATTGGCAGTCTCTCATACACAGCGTAATGAGAATAGTTATTATCCTAACTCTTACAATGTGTATATATACACACAGTATGATATTGATACTTAAAAGGTTTTAACTGATTTATATGTATTTTTTTTTTTTTCAGGCTTGGCTGAGACGTTTTGAGCATGACTTGAGGCAAGATGGGACGGCTTGAGGCGCGTGGTGTTGGGTCTTGGTGACACTGGACGCCATAACTGAAGCCTGGAAAACACTAGTCGACGATTCTCGTCATGTCTCTTGATGTCTCCTGGAACTTTTAATAGTCTTTGAATAACAAGAAAAAGAAAAGTTACTTGAATTATAACCGAGAACAACGACTTATATAAAAGTGGACTTACCATAAGCGACGCGATTGGTAAAAGATGAGGCTGAAGCTCTCCTAGGAAAGGGAATTGCTGGGAAAAGACCCCGCTGGAGACGGCTGAGGCTATCCTGGGAAGGGAATTAGCCAGGAAGATTTCATAGTGAAGACTGTCGAGGCTCACCTGGGAAAAGAAATTTGTCAGGGAAGACTTCCAAGGGAGGCAATAGACGATGGGTTGCAACAGCAGCGTCGAGGCCTCCCCAGAAGAGGACCAGACGGAGTCCCTGGCCGCAAGGGCTTCTCCTGTGGGCGCCTCCATTGGCGAGGGAGAGGAGAAGAGTGACCTACGAAAGAGCAGCCTGAAGGATCTGCAGAAGGAGGTCGAGGCCGCCCCAACCAACAGCCCTGGGGGGGTCGCAGAAGGCCCACACGGAGTGAACGGCCCAGTCCCGCTGTTGAACGACGCCCTCGGGTCGTCCCAAAACCTGGTCGACAGACCGGCCTCGGGAGGCTCCAGGAAGTCCTCGGGAACGGCCAAGTCTGCCAGGTCGTCAGATTCGGCCAAGACGAATTCAAGCAGATCGCTGGCCTCTGCCAGGTCCAAGTCAACGAGGCTCACAGACTCGCCAAAGTCGACGCACAGGTCGACCAGGCCCGCCTCGCCCGTCGACGCCACATTGCTACCAGGGTCAGTCCCGACGGAACCCACTGTCGACCAGAGAACCCAAAGAACGGACCAAGGAAATGACGACGAAGGTAACAGAGAAAACGCCCTCGTCTCCAGAGACGCAACGGAATCGCAAGACCCCAGAGGTCAGGAAGAAAAACAGAAGCTCTTGCAGAAAAGTCCTCAGCTACACAAGGAAGAAATTCGGAACCCTGAAGCCACGGATTACACTATGGAAAACGGGAAGTCCAAAAGACCCGAGGGACCGACTAATGGCTCCGGTTCTTCCCCTAGTTCCAGCAGATCTCCCAAAACTTCGGTAGGAAAGTCTCCACCCAGGAAAGGACTTGCCTATTCCGTAAACGTCCAACAAGAGGATGAAGGGGGACAGATGTCAGCAAAGGAAAACGCAAAGCAGGAGACAGGGACAGAAAGAGGAGGATCCAGTACAGTTACAGAGAGTGTGGAACAGAACATTACAAAACCAGGAGACATTGTAGAAGGCGGGAAGGTCGAGGTAATACCAGAAGGTGCGGGATCTGACATCACACGAGAAAATGAGAGACAGCCAACCCCAACAGAAAACACCGGAAGGAAGACAGAGCCGGAAAATGTGGGGTTAAAGGAGACCCAGCCTGAGGGAGAACGGAAGTCGACACCTCAAGAGGGTATAGAACCGTCGGCCATGACCTCAGTACAAGAGTTAGAACCTAAACTAAGAACAGATAAAGAGGATCCGGGAGTACCTAAAGGTTAGCTAACGTTGTTTATCTTTCTAGTATTCGTATATCTATCTATACCAATCTTGAACTAGCTACATATGCTGCTAATACTCCGTATAATGACCTGAACAGTAGGTAGATTTCCATCTATATGTGTAGATCTTGGGTTAAGTCATTTCTTCCAGGACACACAAGAGCCGTTGTCATTTCTCGTGGGAAAGACATAAGTATATAGTTATTTCTTCTAGGACACACAGAGGCATGATTCTTTCTCTTAGGATGCGCATGTCAGTATATTTTTCCCCTAAGGACAGGTTGATTATTTATTCTAGGACAGACAGACAGACGACACCCTTCCACCCCTACTTATTTTCCAAACTTTAAAATCCTTTGACGTCACTTGAATTAAGTTTAAGTAGTTTACTTTGGTGGTCTAAGTCCGATACTTAATTCACACTAGTATACTGTAACTTACTTGAGAACTTGAACATAATTAAACCTACTAAACGAAAATTACACCCAGTTAAACCCAGGACAGTCAATCCGTACCGTGGCTTAGCGTGGTATACTGTAATTGAAGCAGGTTTAACATAATCAATCTTTTATTACGAGGTAATCAGTCTCCCTTGGACATGTCCGGGTGGTTCAAATTGAAACTGAGTTAAACCTGTTTATATAAAAGGCCTACTTTTCTGTTAGCGTCCGAGGCCTTTGTCAAATAGCAGTGCTCAGAGTTCCTCGTCAAGTACCAGAGCTCAGAAAGATCCCTGCCAGGCAGCGGGGCTCTAAAACTCTTCCTCTCAAATAGCAGTGCTCAAGGCTCCCTGTCAATTAGTTGTACTCATAAAGCTCCCTGTCAATTAGCAGTGTTCAAAGCTCCCAGCCAAGTATAATCTCAAAGGCTTCCTGTCAAATACCATATCTCAAAAGCTTCCTGTGAAGCAATAGTGCTCAGAGGCTTCCTGTCAAGCACTAGAACTCAAAAGCTTTCTGTCAAGTAGAGATCTCAAGGGCTTCCTGTCGCTTGAAGCTTCCTGTCAAGTACTGAAGCTCTAAGACTTCCTGTCAAGCACAAGAGCTGAAAGGCTTCATGTCAAGTATTAGAGCTCAAAAGCTTTCTGTCAAGTACAGTAACTCAACGCTTCCTGTCAAGCAGTAGAGCCCCATAGAGCCATCAGAGATGAGACCAAGAGACTTAAGAGATTTCTGTAGGGCAGCAGGAGACTTAAGAGATTTCTGTGGGGCAGCAGGAGACTTGACCACTGCTTCCAATTACCACAGAACTAGCAGAAGACTCTAGGCAGACTTGAACAGACTGTACATAGAGTCACAGAAGATCTAGCTTACATAGAAATCATATTACGATGACTATACTAGATATATAAGAACCACATAGCCTCTAGAATTGTTCTAGATGAAGTGAGAGGGGGTGAACTATGAATACCAAATTTCTAGGCATTTAGATCCAATATTTACTAGAAAAGGCAAAAGCTGACATCAGTACCATGATTTGAATTCCTTATTCTATATTTCTTAGAACCCCTCAATTATTGTATGGGACCGTCCTATATATTCATTCACTACACACTAATGCCATGATTGAATAACCAAGGCAATGAGTGAATAACACCCAATATAAATGTACACCGTAGCAAAAAAAAATATATATTTAGTCTGTAGATAATTATTATTCAATATTATTCAAGTGTGCGTGTGTTCCTGAGGTCACGCCACTTGTCAGTGTGTGTGAGAGAGTATTGATAACGGATACAATACGCACACAAATATGCGTATGAATAAATACGCAAGGAGAGAGCGTTCACAAACATTTTCGTGGTGTGACTCATACGCCCGGCAGCGCTTGGTCGGTATAATCTATTGACAGATATCGTACCGCTCGGCGCGCCCGTCATACGCTCGCAAACGCACACAGCAATAACGTAAATGCTATTTTTTAAAGTCTCATAACTCATATAACTTTTTTTTCTTATATTTTCGTCTGTTTTTTTGGTCCACAGCCACAGCCTTACAGCTAACTTGGCTGACCTGTGAATGGACGGACTTCTCCCTCTGTGACCAAAGCCCACTCACTCGTACCTCTCTTGTTGTCAGGCGAGGGGGAACCAATCCAACCCAGTCACAGAGAAATTAAACCAGTGACTCAGGACCCCGTTTTCTATCTCTACAGACGTTAGAGCAGCAGCAGCAGCGGGAGGAGGAGGAGGAGAAGGAGAGGAGGCGGCGGTGGCTCAACAGCGTCGGGAAGCGGGGTCCCCTTCTAGGTCCAGGGTTCGACAGTCGGCCCGGTCGGCGGCGGTGACCATCAGCGACCTCTTGAGCGACAGCGACCTGAGTCAGCCCTCGACCCGGCCCTCAAGCGGCAAGGCTCCTGAAGACACTCCAGCTGCCCAGGGCGTCAAAGCGGACTCGTTAGTCGCCAGCGCGGATTCCTCAGACGTCAAAGCTGATTCCTCGGGTATCAAAGCTGATTCGTTAAGTATCAAAGCTGATTCCTCGAATATCAAAGCTGATTCCTCTAGTATCAAAGCTGGTTCTTCAGATATCAAAGCTGATTGCTCTAGTATCAAAGCTGATTCCTTAAGTATCAAAGCTGATTCCTCGAATATCAAAGCTGATTCCTCTAGTATCAAAGCTGATTCTTCAGATATCAAAGCTGATTGCTCTAGTATCAAAGCTAATTCTTCAGATATCAAAGATGATTCCTCAAGCATCAAAGCTGATTCCTCAAGTATCAAAACTGATTCTTCAAATATCAAAGCTGATTCCTCAAGTACCAAAGATGATTCCTCAAGTATCAAAGCTGATTCCTCGAGTATCAAAGCTGATTCTTCAAGTGTCAAAGCTGATTCCTCAAGTATTAAAGCTGATTCCTCAAGTATTAAAGCTGATTCCTCAAGTATCAAAGCTGATTCGTTAAGTAACAAAGCTGATTCTTCAGATATCAAAGCTGATTCTTTAAGTATCAATGCTGATTCGTCAAATAAAGCTGATTCCTCGAGCATCAAAGCTGATTCTTCAGATATCAAACCTAAGTCCTCGGACTTCAAAGCTGATTCCTCGAGTATCAAAGTTGATTCTTCAGACATCAAAGCTGATTCTCTTAGTATCAAAGCTGATACCTCAGATATCAAGACTGATTCTTCAAGTGTCAAAGCTGATTCGTTAAGTAACAAAGTTGATTCCTCAAGTGTCAAAGCTGATTCGTTAAGTAACAAAGTAGATTCCTCAAGTGTCAAAGCTGATTCGTTAAGTAACAAAGCTGATTCCTCGAGCATCAAAGCAGATTCATCTTGTATCAAAGCTGATTCCTCGAGCATCAAAGCTGATTCGTTTAGTATCAAAGCCGATTCCTCTGTTATCAAAGCTGATTCCTCAAGTATCAAAGCCGATTCCTTGAGTATCAAAGCTGATTCCTCGAGTATCAAAGCTGATACCTCAGATATCAAAGCTGATTCCTCAAGTATCAAAGCTGATTCCTCTAGTCTCAAGTGTGAACCATTAGATATAAAGGATGATTCATCTGGCGTCAGAGCTGAATCTCCCCAGACCAGAAAAGCAGACTGTATGGCGAATCCTAGCGTGACCAGTGCTGACGCCACTAGTATGAATATGGCTGACATTACATTGAACGGTGCTGACGATACTAGTGTAGAGAAGGCTGACTCGAAGGGTGAGGTGAATGTTGATAGCACAAGTATGATGGCTGCTGACACCACAAGTGTAAGAGGTGCTGACACCACAAGTCTTAAGGGTGCTGACACCACAAGCATGAAGGCTGTTGACACCACAAGTATGAAGAATGCTGACACCATAAATGTGAAGGGTGTTGACGCCACAAGTATGAGTGATGCTGACACCATAAGCACGAAGGGTGCTGACATTATGAATATGGAGGATGCTGACAGCACAAGTATGAAGAATGCTGACAGCACAAGTATGAAGGGTGCTGATGCCACAAGTTTGAAAAGTGTTGACACCACAGGTGTCAAGGATGCTGACAACAAAAGTACAAAGGGTGCTGACAACACTAGTGTGAGGGATGCTGACACCAAAAGTATAAAAAATGCTGACAACACAATTATGAAGGATACTGACACCAAAAGTATAACCGCTGCTGACAACACAAGCATGGAGGGTGCTGACGCCACAGGCACTTCGAAGTCTGACACCGCAAGTAAGGAGGACGCGGACAACGCAAAGACATGAAGAATGCTGACACCACGAGCGGGAAGGGTGTCCCGACAACACGAGTCCACGAGGGATATGCTGACACCGTGAGAATGCGGCAAGCAAGCTAGTGTCATAAAGCGTGTCGTGTGACCGTGTCAGACAGCGGTAATTAGGTGGTGTAATTAACCCAACTACACTCGTTATAGTGATATCCAACCAGTAATGACTAAACCCCTTTTTTTTTTTTTTCAACCACACTTAACCACAGCTTAGCTGACATACACACACAGAGATTTTTAAGCTTTTCTACCAGAAATCACAGTTTTGCAACCGAGATTCTCTCTCCAAACAAACCAAAGTTGAAAGGGAATTTTTTGACTGTTCAAGAGCGTGTCTCAGAGCCAGTGATTTTTTTATTTTTCTTTTTTAATATTTTGGCAAAAACATATTTGGTATTTATCTTTTCCTGTTGTCAGAACTGATGTACAAATATGCACTAATAATGTCAACACGTCTTGTCTCCCGCATGTACAGTGATTTAACAAATATAACGTGAAATTGATTTAACTTAATACCACACACAACACAGAAATCTCCAAGCTTAAATTCAACCAGGAAGGAAAGAATTGTTAAATGTTCAGAACTAACGTTTTTTTTTTCTTTTAGGAACATGCCTAAAATTTAACATTGTCTCTCTCTTTCCACGAAATTGTTAATAATGCACATGTTAATGCACAAAGGGTGATTATCGTGGTTCCCAACAGGGAAATTAACGTAGTTCTGTAATTAGTAAGAGGGATATTGAACCACGGTACGAATATTGCTCTCCGACAGACGAATGATTTCGAGTTCTCCAAGCATTCGTTTCGTAAATGTGAAAACTATTTTTAAAAAGAGAGAGAGAGAGAGAGAGAGAGAGGGAATGGAATGCATGATAATTTGCTTCTGCATACACGGTCATGCTCAAGGTCAGCAAGGTGTGGCCAGGATCAATATTGTTCACGCCCTGTGTGGCCCTACACGAGACTGTGGCCCTGCGCGAGACTGTGGCCCCTACACACGAGACTGTGGCCCTATGCATGAAACTGTGGCCTTAAACGAGACTTGTGGCTCCACACGCGAGTCTATGGCCCGGCACACGAGACTGTGACCCCAACACACGAGACTGTGGCCCTATACACGAAACTGTGGCTCCTTGTGGCCCCACACACGAGACTGTGGCCCCACACACGAGACTGTGGCCCCACACACGAGACTGTGGCCCCATACACGAGACTGTGGCTCCACACACGAGACTGTGACCACACACACGAGACTGTGGCCCCACACACGAGACTGTGGCCCCACACACGAGACTGTGGCCCCACACACGAGACTGTGGCCCCACACACGAGACTGTGG
>JAYMFT010367590.1:0-22087 GCA_038088735.1 Panulirus argus
TCTCTCTCTCTCTCTCTCTCTCTCTCTCTCTCTCTCTCCATCTCTCTCTCTTCTCTCTCTCTCTCTCTCTCTCCTCTCTCCTCTCTCTCTCTCTCTCTCTACTCTCTAGCTGCCACTGGCACCTGTCTGGCACTACCCCGTCCTCCATAACAATTCCTGTGGTTCTTCCTCCCTCTCGTTTTCGGCGAGTAAAAGACTGTCTCATTCTTTTGCCTCGACTTGTGTGCCCCCCCCACACCTCTTGGCCCTCACTCCGACCCCTTGCCCTCAGGTCCCACCCCTGCTCTAAGCCCCGACCCCTTGCCCTCAGGTCCTACCCTTGTCCTCAGTCCTCATCCCTTATGCCCTCAGCCCCACCCCTCTCCAAGTCGTAGGTTTCCATCCCCCGCTTACTCACTTGCTCTCCCGCACTTACTCTACTCGTGACAACTTCCATTCTCTCCTGCAACTCACTCACATTCTTGTTCCTCACATCCTCCTCCAACACATCGTCTTCCCACCCTCACTTTCCTCCCCTACTAACACTCTGATACACGCCCGCCAATCACACTTTCTTTCTCAACTCACACACACACCTAACCTCACGCACTCTCTTCGTATTCACACTGCTTCCTCCTCTGTAGTCGAATTCCTCGAATAGGAACTCTTCCCACTCACAGTTTCACATTTCGCACATACACACTCCTCCCACTCATCCACATTCACAAAGTCTCCTCACTCAGGTTTTCTCTTTCTGACACACTCCTCTCACTCAAGCCCTTTCCCCACTCATACAGATATTTCTGTCACTCGTTTCCATTTCACCCACTCATACACACACGAAATCAAAAGACCTCTTCCTACCCGTAGGCACTCGAGCCATTCTCACCAATACCCTCCCACTCCTACGCACACCGATGTCGTAAGCCCCGGTCATGGACAAAAGTTCTGGTCAAGGCCAGGCCTGAAGTGAGATTATAAAATAAAAATGGCGAAAGAGATAAGAAAGTAAAGACAGGAAAAGAAATATAAGAAATATAGAGGAAGTGGGAAACCTGCCTGGTTATAGCTTTTGGGAAAGACAGTTCTAAAGCTTAGCAATGCAACGAAAGAGAAATCGCAACGGCTCATCCCAGAGTAAATAAGGCCCACATAAAAATCATATGATGAAGCGTCTTGTCTCGTTAATGAAAGAAGTACACAACTACCCACTTCTAGGGAGTAAAACCTATAGTAATATCTTTGAGAAGGAAGGAGAACCAACACTGCGGCGTAGGGCAAGAGGGTCATGCTTTAAGGTCAATCTGGGAGGCTGACAAAGTGCAGGTTTTGTAGTAGTATCTCTTAAGTAAGAAGAGTTAGAATCTCACCAGTTGTGAAAACAGCACTCCACACAAGGACGAACCAATCTCTTGTATTATCGGATTAACTGTTCAGAAGAGAATTTTCGGCTTTAGAAAACGTAGCCATCAAGGGAAATTTGTGCTTTCTTTGTTTTAGAAAGTAAAATTTAAGAAAACAGACTTCAGGGGCATTAACCAACTAAGCTGCGACTGCCTCTCTGAGAAATCCTCTCCAAATCTGGGATTATGAAACCAGTTGTGACGAGACGAGACGAGACGCAGACTGAGCAAGAAAGGTGACACGAATTCGAAGGAAGTCGAGAAATGCAGTGCTGAGTCGTCAGCGTATGAGTGTGTTTACTTAATCACTGAAGAAAGGGAATCGTTGATAAAAAGGAGGTAGAGCGGAGGGGACAGAACAGACTCCTAGGGGTCACAGCTGGTGAAAAATAAATGAGGAGACAGACCGGTCTACGAAAACAGAGTTACATAGAATTACATAGATAAACAGACCACACAGACCTCACGTCCAAGCAAGGTGGTCTGGACTTAACACCACTAATGAAGATCGGGCAAAAGATTGTGAGCTTCAAGATGTAAAAGAAATTAGGAGATGAGACTAGATTCAAAGACTTAGTGGTATGCTTGTGGCAAAGCCGCTTCCAAGAAAAAAAAAAGTAATCAGTTTTAAGAAGTGGAAAAGACGAGCAAGCACTGGAGCAAGTTCAGAAGCACATAAAAAAAAGAAAAAAAGAGGAGGGATGCCAACTGGTTCATATGCTTGATGTGTCCAAAGACGTGAGTGCTTCTGGGGCAGCGCGAAAGTGGAGTTATAGAGAAACAGAATAAGAGGCATGACGAGGGGTGGGAATATAAAAGTCATCAACAGTGGAGGTAGAGAGAACCAAAAAAAAAAGAGTTGTTCTTTAATCAAGAGAGACAGCTCGAGTGTCGTTGGAACAAAAATGCAGGGGGAAGGTCGTATGACAAATTTTTTAGAGATACTTTTGGCTACAGACCAAATCGACCTATCCATGGAGATAGACGAGCTTGTTACCCTTCCTTTGACTATAGGAACGCTCTTCCTTACGACTAACGTATCCGCAATGATTTCTGGAGGAGATCGAAGTCTGAGCGAGAGTCGAACGAAGAACAGTCATTCCAAGACTGGTATGTCAGGTCCCTTGCCTGAATGTCATCAGAACGGACATGGCTGAACCGCAGACTGAAAGAAAATACAACCTTTATTCCTGCAACAATAAGTTCTGCTATTTGCTCACCAGAGACAGAAACATCACGCAAAGGAGAAGCAGTAATCTTCTCACGAAAAGTCTGAAAAGAATTTCAGTAAGTTATTCCAATTAGCGCTGTTGAAGAGCCGGTACTGACGTTGAAATAGGCCCGCTGGAGGAGGAGGTGCGGTTAGCAAGATGTGTGCGAGACTGTGGCACAATGAGCCAATCTGGGGCAAGATTGTATACCTATAGCGTGAAAGACTGGAAGGTTAAAAACAGATCTGCAGTGTTGAGTGAGTGGTCGTGACGGTCTGAAATATGGGCAAGGTGGCTGATATCTTACTCCAGATCGTTTGTTAAAGAGTGGAAAACATGAGCCCTTCAACCCAACCAGTGTCTACGTGGAAGGATTTCAACCATTCCTCGTGGGAGACATTGAAGTCTTGTAAATGAGCTCGGCTTGAGGTTAAGGAGGATGTCCTGGCCACGTGGTAGGAATTCAGAGAGTTGAGGAATTTCAGAAAGCTAACTCAAACTCCCTTTCCTCACACAGTCTCATCCGTCTCCTACTCCTCCCTACTCACACGCGTCTTCTCTCTCACACTCTTCTAACACGCTTCCTTTCCAACCCACTCAGATACACACATTCCGTACATACACCCACATCCTACACACACTTAATCTTTTTACACACATACACACACACGCGCGCACACACACACATAAACAAGAAGGAAACTTATTGAAAAAGACGTAAAAAGGTGCTTCAATAGTACAAGATTGGCGGATGAACGGAATAAACTGAATGAGGGCATGGTATAGTATATGTGGGAAACATACAAAAGTTTAAGAAGCTGAATGATGGTAGACAAGGTTCGTGAATTGGGGCTCCACAAGTGTAAAATTCCCTCCACGTACAGTACAGATAAGTAATCACAAATAAGGAATTACACACAAGGCAGGAGACAAAACGAAACTTTCCCATTCATTCATCAGGAGTACAGTGTTCGTAAGGCTGCAAGTAACCAGGATAAGGGAATCAGAGGGAATTTTATGGGATAATGTAAAGATATGTCAGGAAGTGAATGATAAGTTCAAAAGTGTGTTCAGTGTGGAAGGAAGTATAGTCCAACACCAGTGAGAAGGGACAGGGAGGAGGTCTTGGAGAGCAATGAAATATCTCGAAAAGACATAATAAGATAACCATAAAATCTTGACACATCTAAGCCTCATGGACCTGTTGATATATCTCCATATTATGCAGAAGAGTGGGTACATACACCGGGCAAAGCACATGAAATGTTGTTCATGATGTCGCTGGAGACAGATATATAAAGTGTCGAGGGTAGTGGAAGAAGGCAAATGTCATACCTATATTAAGAGAGGAGACCGGGAGGAGGCGCTGAACTACAGACCGGTTCCCCTGGTGAGAGTAGTATTACAAAGTGCTGGAAAAGATAATCAGGAAGCAAATACATGACATCCTATAAAGGAGAAACCACACAAGAGACAGACACCACGATTTCAGGGAAAGAAAACCGTGCATAAGGAACCTCTTAGATTTATAGGAGAAAGCGAGTTTCGTTCTAAACAAAAGAGAGGGTTAGGTGGATTGCCTTCGTCTGGACTGTCAGGAAAATTCTGACTCTTTACCACAGCAGAGGATGGTAAAGAGGCTGAATCTTTAAGCACGAATAAGGAGGAAACTACTTCGATGACCTTAGAAAAGAGAATCAAAGATCGCTTGTTACAGGAGCGTTCTCAAATCGGGATGAGGCGCGCCGCTAGGTTTTGGAATGTCTATTGCTTCTCTCGATCTATATTAATGACTTCCTGGAAGGATTAAACTTTCACTTGAAAATGTTTGCGGATGATGCCCATGTCATGGATTGAATTAACCATCAAGAGGACTTAGACAAGCTCCTAAGTTAGTCCGATACATAGTTGCCGAAATTTAACCCGTGTACATGCATGACTATGAGGATGGAGTATGGTGAAAAAAGACCTCGATATGAATATCATCTAGCACGAAAATATGCTACCGGAATGTCTGTGAGAGGGACTTAGGGATAGACATCGTCCCTAACCTGTCGCCAGAGTTCCACTTTAGGAGAAAAGCATACATTATGACAGCATTCAGTTATATGGAGAGATGTATTCACCAAACTGTTTTCATCGTACATTAGTCGAAAACCAGAATATGCTTCTAAAGTTCGGTTACCGCCTTTAAATAAGCCCAAAGGATGACCAGAGTGTAGAGGAGGGCAACAAAGAAGATGCTAGATCTAAGAGAGGTGAATTACAGGGAAAGGTCATAGACCTTCAATTTGCTCACCTTGGAGGAGAGAAGTGTGAGGGGTGACCTTGTAGCAATAACTTAAACCAATCTGATGAGGTCAACGGTGAACGTTTCTTCGAAGGATGCAAAGACAGAGCAACCAGAGAGAGGCCTTATCAAATATCAAACTAAGCAAGAAACTTGTCAACAACGATGAAAAGACGTTCTTTCATAGTATGAGAATGGTGGACGGACAGAATAAACGGAGTGATGAAATTGTGAATGCGGACAACACACAGAAGTTGAAAAACTTGTATGGTAGCAGAGAATGGGATGGGGCCCCATAAATGGAAAACTCCACCCCCCCTGCTTTTATTAAGCAAATAGGTGCTTAGGCAGAGGTAATTAAACACATACACACACACACACACATTCTTCCAAACTCAAGAAAAAGTCTACTCGCAACACTTGCAAGATGCTTCTGGTATTATTGTACAGGGGTACCTATTGACAGCACTAGGATCCCGATTACCTCTATCAAGGAATTAAGTAAAGAAACCTAAACTGGACTGTGAACAAGTCTAAGGACCTAATACACAATTTTTGGAGGTCAAGGGAAAGAAAGCGTGAAATATAAATAACAAAGAAAAAGTTTACTCCAAAGACCAGAGCACGACACAGCCGGTGAGAGGGTGATGCTATCGAGACCTGTAAACTGAACTGGAGTGAGGCAGCCCCACCAACGCTGTCACGTGGATGTTGATGCTGCACCTGTCCACGCGTCTGTCATGATAAGCGTCCTAAACTTCTTTCAAGCATTCACGGGGTGAATGGAGTTAGGTCATCGCACTCAAGGGGCCTGAGTACTTTCAGGCATTCATTTGTTGTATGAATGGGGTTCTCATCGCGCTCAAAGGTTTAAGCCGTCTTACTGAAGTCGTTATAAACAAGGGTTTGAGTCGTCGTCCTTATGAGGCTAAGTCAAGCGCTCGAAGAATTAAGTTATGTACTGTACTCAGTGGGTTAAGTTGTCGTACTCATGAGGCTGTTATCGTACTGACAGGGTTAAGTTATCGTAATGAAGGGGTTAAGTTAACGTAATGAAGGGGTTAAGTTAACGTACTGATGGGATTAAGTTAACTTACTGAGGGGACTGAGTTAATGTACTGAAGGGATTAATTCATCGTAACGAAGGGAATTAAACTAACGTACTGAAAGGGTTAAGTTAACGTACTGAAGGGATTAAGTTATCGCACTGGAGGTTAATCTATTGTACTGAAGAGGTTAACGTACTGAATGAGTTAACTACTGAAGGGGATAAGTTAACGTAGTGAAGGGGTTTACCGTGCTGAAGCGGTTAAGTTACCGTACTGAAGGGGTTAAGTTACCGTACTGAAGGGGTTAAGTTATCGTGCCGAAGGGGTTAAGTTGTCGTATTGAAGGGGTTAATCTAATGTACTGAATGGGTTAAGGTATCGTACAGAAGGAACTAAGTTGTACTGAAGGGATTTCGTTATCGTACTGAAGGGATTAAGCTACCGTACTGAAGGCGTAAAGTTATCGAACTAAAGTGATTAAGCTAACATACTAAAGGGATTGAGTTAATGTACTGAAGGGATTAAGTATTCGTACTGAAGGGATTAAGTTATCGCACTGAATGGATTAAGTTATCGTAATGAAGGGATTACGTTATCTAATGAAGGGATTAAGTTACCGTACTGAAGGGGCTAAGTTATCGTACTGAAGGGATTAAACTAACATACTGAAGTGATTAAGTTAATGTACTGAAGGGATTGAGGTATCGTAATACAGGGGTTAAATTATCGTACTGAAGGGATTAAGTTATCGTAATGAAGGGATTAAGTTATCGCATTGATGGGATTAAGTTATCGTACTAAAGGGATTAAGTTATCATAATGAAGGGATTAAGTTATCGAACTGAAGAGGTTAAGTTAACGTACCGAAGGGATTAAGTTATCGTAGTGAAGGAATTAGGTTGTCGTAATGAAGGGATTAAGTTAACGTACTGAAGTGATTCAGTCATCGTATTGAAGGGATTCAGTTATCGAACTGAAGGGATTAAGTCCTCGTACTGAAGGGATTAAGCTATCGTACTGAAGGGATTATGTTATAGTACTGAAGGGAGTAAGTTATCGTACTGAAGGGATTATGTTATAGTGCTGAAGGGATTAAGTTATCGTACTGAAGGGGTTAAGTTAACATACTGAAGGGATTAAGTTATCGTACTGAAGGGATTAAGTTAACGTATTGAAGGGATTAACTTATAGTACTGAAGGGATTAAGTTAATGTACTGAAGGGATTACATCATCGTATTGAAGGGATTAAGTTATCGTAATGAAGGGATTAAGTTATTGTACTGAAGGGATTAAGCTATTGTATTGAAGGGATTAATTTAACGTACTGAAGGGATTAAATTAACGTCCTGAAGGGGTTAAGTTATCGCACTGAAGGGATTAAGTTATCGTACTGAAGGGATTAAGTTATCGTACTGAAGGGATTAAGTTAACGTACTGAAAGAATTAAGTTATCGTACTGAAGGGATTAAGTTATCGTACTGAAGGGGTTAAGTTAACGTACAGGAGGGATTAAGTTGTAGTGAAAGGATTAAGTCATCGTATTAAAGGGACTGAGTTATCGTACTGAAGGAGTTAAGTTATCCTGCTGAAGGGATTATGCCAACATACTGAAGGGATTAAGTTAACGCACTGAAGGGGTTAAGTATTCGTAATAAAGGGGTTAAGTTATAGTACTGAAGGGATTAAGTTATCGTACTGAAAGGATTAAGCTATCGCACTGTGAGGATTAAGTTATGGTACTGAAGGGCTAAGTAATCGTACTGAAGGGATAAAGTTATCGTGTGAAGGGATTAAGTTACCGTACTGAAGGAGTTAAGTTAACGAACTCAAGGGATTAAGTCATCGTACTGAAGGGATTCAGTTATAGTACTGAAGGGATTAAGTTATCGTGCTGAAGGAATTCAGTTATAGTACTGAAGGGATTAAGTTATCATACTGAAGGAATTAAGTTATCGTACTAAAGGGATCAAAGGGATTAAGTTAACGTACTGAAGGGATTAAGTCAATGTACTGAAGGGATTAAGTTATCGTACTGAAGGGATTAAGTTATCGTACTGAAGGGGTTTAGTTAACGTACTGAAGGGATTAAGTTAACGTACTGAAGGAATTAAGTTATCGTACTGAAGGGATTAAGTTAACCTACAAAAGGGATTAAGTTATATTGAAGGGATTAAGTTATCGTACTGAAGGGGTTAAGTTATCGTGCTGAAGGGATTAAGTCCCCAACTCTCACGTCGTAAATGGTCACCAACTCTGACGTCATTCACACGTTACCAACTCTGTCGCCTACTCTGACGTCACCGAAGCCAGTCACTGACTCCAACGTCACTGAAACCAGTCCCCTAATCTGACTTCAATAGAACCAGTCAGCACTTACGATGTCATTCACACTAACCACCTACTCAGACGTAATCTTACGACCCAACAATATTAATATCAGTCTTGTTAATAAAGAACAGGCGGCAAAATAACTTTAAACAATCTTAATCATATTTCACGAAAATATAGATCCATCTGCTTTCGACTCCAGATAGGGAAAAATTCCTTGCGGTCGGAATATAACACAGGCCAGGGCTGCTGAGCTCAGGATATCGCAGGCTTTTGCACTCTCTTAAGTTCTTAAAAAAAAAAGAAAAAGATTTACTGCAATTCTGTTTAGAGTAGTGAGGAGGCTCGGTGCATCGCCGTGTCCCAGGCTGCTATGCTGGAGGGACACGCTAACCTCAACACAGGAGGGACATGCTATGTCCTAACCTCAGCAAAGGAGAGATTCCGATACAATAACCTCAGCATAGGAGGGGTTTCCTAATTCCTAGCTTCAACAGAAAAGGAATTTGCTATGTCTTAACAGGTGTTTCCTGTGTCCTAATCTAAACACAAGTGCTTCTTGTGTTTTAACCTTAACAAGGGAGTAGTTTCCCGTGTCTTAACGGCAACACAAAGGGTGTTTGCTGTGCCCTAATCCTTAACAAAGGTGTAGCTTGCTGTGTCCTAACGTCAACACCGGATGGATTTTGCTGTGTTCTAACCTTAACCCAGAAGATATTTTCCTTCCTCCCAACCGGATCTCAAACATCTACTCGTTCTACTGGGAAAGGAAAAGGATCGGTAATGTTGGAACTTGGAGGCAAATGTTCTAAACACAACTAACACTCAACCATAAGGGTAAATCCAAAAAACATCAAGCCAGGACAAATCCGGAGAAGCGGGTGAGACTGGGACCACGAGACTGTCCTATCTGCTGGCGAGGTGTATCGGAGGATCCCACAATAAAACCAGCCATGTTGGATGCCGCAGGGAAAGCTCACAACTAAGAGGCATTCGCCGTGTGTATAAGGAGGACCTCTGCTCTAAGGGAGCCACGACCCACACGCTGGGGTTACAACTTGCCAACTTGCAATAACAAGGCGACGGTTCAGCACGACGGTACAGCCCTTATAAGATACTAAGGCGGTACGATCCCTTCACCACGACGGTCCGACCACTGAGCACGACGGTACGACCCATGAGCACGACGGTACAATCACTATAGCACCAGGACGGTACGGCCCTCTAAATCTCTTTTAAGGCCATGCTAGTTCATACCCAGGTTTCGTACCGTCGTCCTCAAGGATTGTACCGACGTACTGGGGTGCCGTACCGCAGCGCCGTGCTCAGCATGTTACAGTCGCCAAATAAACACGTCCAGGAGTCGCTTCCAGAAGTAGTGACCACAGTATGGGCCAAGACCTGACAAGACAGGTCGAGGTAACAATATAAAAATACTAAGATTTTCTTCCTCTCTAAAACTCTTGCTGTTGACACGAGCTTATTCTCTTGCAAAACTTAACTTCAAACAGTTACGGATTTCAGTTAAATGCACGTTATTCTGCTTGTACACTGCTCATAAAAATGGCCTGACCTTTACGAAATACGAACAGGCAAAATGCACAGCAAAGGATCTAAATAACATTCTTGATTCATCAAAGGAAAAGCTGAACAAACACAACGAGATATGAATTAATATCAAACGTGCAGGAACCGAACATAACATCAGTTTAGTTAACTTTCTCGCGTCTGACTCAACATTCCTTGAAGAGACAGAACATAAATGTGAACACCATTTGCTTACGAGTCCCTGCCTGTCTATGGCACCTTTTTTATCTCTGTCTCTCTAAATATAAACGTGAAAGCGATATTTCTGGAGTAATAATCCCCATCTATGACCAAATGTTTCACAAATGATTCCTTTCATCTACATCAGTTCTACAACAAAGAGTTTAAATACACTACCCGTGTGTGTATATATATATATATATATATATATATATATATATATATATATATATATATATATATATATATAACACACATACGACACTCTCCCTAACAGTCCACAATAAAAATCTTTATAGCGAGTCGCATGACCGATTACCACAGAACTGTGTCGGAATGGTTCAGGAGAAGTCCAATTAAGCAGGAAGAAATCTATATACATCCTAGTTTAGCCAAGCGAACTTCCAAATTATGACCTAACTGGCAGCAGCAGCGTCAGTAAGATACAAATGATGAAAATTATGTTAAATGTACTTAAAGGTAAGTTTAGTACCATAAAAAAACAATAACCTCCACCTAACGTTGTTATTCTTAAAAGATTCGCCGGCTTGAAGCCTGGCAAGGGACCTATGTCTTGCGACTGTCCCGTTCTCTGACCGTACGAATCTTAACTTAAGCTCTGCATGACCATACGTAAGAACTTGCCACAACTTACCATCAGAACACAATGCTCGGACTCTTAGCACGGTTTACCAACAGCTGTAGTTTGTACAGTCACTCCATCCACCTCGCGCACACAAGTTATGAGACACAACACCCAGGAGACACACAAACACAGGAGCAACAGCGACAGGACGGACGGAGGCCATGTGGTACTCACCTTCCTCGATGGGCGGCCGAGGCTCGTAAGGTGCATCTGCAAAGAGCCAAAATGGGGAGGGTTAGATACATACAAGTCTTGGTCTCAGTTTCTCTTAATATGGAACATAAGACTGCCCTCTGACCCTGGACAAGGTAGTAACATGCATGCCCACTAGCTTCTAAGATGATGCAATTACATACCTTTTTACATACCTTTTTCATATTGTAAAAGAGAGTTTCCCATATCATACCCTCTCTTTCGCCTCCCTGTCCTAAGACTATTTCTTTTTCTTGGAGTCAAACAGGTTTTCAGCGTCCCAGAATGAGACGCCATGGAGACCTGACCTACTATTGCAAATGAGTTTCTGAATCCTGTAACTGGAGGGGATCACAGCCAGCCTGGGACATGATCCTTTCTCAATCACTCCTAGAGTATAATTACAACAAACTTGGCGAGTTCAACAGGACATCTGAGCCATTCATCTGTTATGGGATGTAAATAAGAGTAGCAATAAAACAATTCTTAACAGATTACTCTTTTTTACTTTCTAAACGTTGGAGGCTCCAGTCACAGATAAAAGTCCAAAACAAGGCCGAAACTTAATTGAGATATAAAGAGGTTAATGAGAGGGGAAAAGATGACATGGAGTAGTATTTACGAAATCTGGACGTTGTGTAAAACCTGCCTTTTCAAAAACACTAGGTCATAGTTACTGGGAATGAAATGAAAGGGTTGAGAGTTCCAGAGCTTCGAGGCAGAGGGAACGAAACAAGTATCAAAACGGCTCACCTGTGAGCTGACAACGGCCACACAGTAATCATGGTCGCAAAAGCTTGGTCCTCAACTTTTATGTCACGCAACTAACTGACGTCGCAGTTATTCTAAAAAATACGCTACCTTTTTTTGTGAAAGTTCTTTGAAGCAGTTCATAAGTCTGACATGCACAGCATTAAAGATATCTTACTCATGATACTCTCTCATTCCTCTGTTCTACATTCACTTGCGGCTGGAACGCGTCCGTCAACCAAGCCGTGACTGGGAGGTTCCGACGAAGTTCTCCATCTATAAACAATGAGGCAAGTTGGAAGCCTTCGTCTCAACGTTAGGCTACCGTGCGTTCCCGCGTATCCATCCACGAAACTTAACCCAGATTGAGCGGGGATATTACTTTAATATTTCTCTGAACCACACGTTTTCCCACATAATCCTGGCCCCACCTCTCCTTGTCGCATTAATAAAATTCAGAGGATAACTATATAAAACGCCAGCAGCTAAGCAAAAACAATTCTTGTAGATAACAACTAGTTACAGTCAACAAAAAACATTTTGTTATTCTCCGATAATAATAGAATCGTCTTAGATCTCAACCATCACTCGAAGATTGCCGATTTGTCGGGTTTAACTGCAAACGAATAGGTCATACCGTCAAGCATCTCTTTCGCTGTCTACTTTGTTTAATCAATCGGCAACAGTCTAAACAAATCATGACCGCTATCTGTAGATAGCGGACGGTACCGAAGGCAGCCAATCACAGCCAGGCTCATGGGCAACCTCTTTATATCCACCTGGCGTCCATTCTCTTCAGGTGTCAATTACTAAGGAAATAAACGAGATGTTGTCTCCCCGCATCAAAGAAAACGAAGGAGTTTTGATCAAAACTTACTTTTTTTTAAGCAACATCCATTTTCGATTTTGTTTGCGTGCAATACCAAAGCTCTACAAGAATCCAGTAATCGCAGGTAAGCGCACTATCGTTTCCATGCGACTGATCGTTCCGGTTATTATTCAGTTCTATTTATTCATTACTACCGCAGGACCAATTTCTAAGAAACCGTCCTGGTGTTTCGTAGAACCTTATTCTAAAGGCCCCTGCAGCCCAAGGCTGCGCCACTTCAAGTAGTAGGGAAATGTGGGTTCCTTTCGAGTGAAAAATTCTTTGACGAGACTGTATACTCCCAATGTCACAGCCTCACCATAGGGGACTTTTCACCCGTGATGTAACCTCAAACAGACAAGAGTCCGGTAACACCACGGTTCCGTTAATAATACGGTAAACAATTCTTTCGAACCAAATCTCTGTCATAAAGTTTATATAGAGAAGGAATGTGTCACAAGTGTCTTTGTCCGAAATACAGCATTCTGGTGAGTGAATTCTGCTGTAGCTAGTTGGCCTCATTACAGCACTGGAGAATGAAAGTATATTCATAACGCTTTGATTATAGCCTTCTAGCGACGGACTGAGGTCACATCTCCAGGTTAAACCTACTGCCTTGTACAATGTTAATAAAAATACAAGCCTTAAAACACGTACTGGGTCTTGGATTAATACTTCCAGCAAGGGAACAACTATACATTACACCGCGGGCACAGGTCTGTGTTCATTTCTCACTGGTTAATGAGTAAGATTCCACGGAATGTTCTCGTAACCCAACCCCCGCCACACCTCCGTGAACACTGACCGAGTCAGGCATGGCTGGAAACCCAGGAGATGACACTCCAACATTATCCGTGCTACGTAGCAAATTGGATTCTTGTTGGAGAGGCCCCTACTCAACAGATGGTGTAAGGAGCAAAGACGGACGTCCACTTTCTGTCGTTTGCAGACTGCATGGTCAGCGACCACCAGGATATGTCTTCTTTATAGAAGTTAAGTCACATACGGTCACTCTCTCTACCCATAAAGTAGAAAAATAATTTTCAAATTGTACCACACGGTAGGCAGATTATACTCACATTAGATGTGACGGCGTTTGATATCTTGCTTTTTCATATCCAAATTCTATTCGAAAGTGCCTTTGGTCATCCTTGGGATGAAATGGCTGTCGAACGTTGGGGGAATTTTCTTTTTCTTATTAAAGAGAGGATATGTACAACGTCGGGTGAAGGATCCGCAGTGTTCTCTCTCACTCTCTCTCTCTCTCGGTTGATATCTACTGTGTCTTAGGATGAGAATGAACGTAGCTCAACAATTATGATCATCGTCCAAACAAGGAGGAGTAAAACTGAAGGGACTGGATACAAGACAGTGCTTGAGCCATGGCCAACAAAGAGATTCCACCTCAAATGAGGGCGGACTCGCGGTGGAATTTGTCAGTCGACTGGTTGCACCCAAGCAACTCCCATTCCGGCTCCTTCATTAACATCATATCTACGTTCCTCAAACAATGCAGTGACGTATTAGTTCCCAGAGACTTGAGCAATATCATTATGAGTATTCTATAAGCATAAGAAAGCTATGATTTCGGTATAAGAAGACCGCTTGGTGGTATATTCGCATTCACTGTGATATCTTCGACCTTGAATTGTTAGTCGTGTTTAGGAGATGTCTTCAGCCATTATTAGTTACTTTTGGAAGATGTCGTAAACAAGTTATTAGTTACTTTTTCTAAAGTCTTCATCACACGTGGGATAAATAAACTCGCTTCTTATTGGAAAATCGTGAACCATACATAACTCCCTCGTGTGGAAGCATTTTTGTTTGATCATCTCAAGAAAAGATTCTAATTTTCATTCTTTTGTTCCATGTTTTAATCAACTTATTGGCTGTGATATGAACTCATTAGCAGGTAGGAAAACTATCCAATGACACGAACAATACCCCAAAGTAAATTGTGTCCCTACATACGTACTTATTGGGAGTCAAAGGCATCCCATTGCTGACCATGACCAGTGTTTACCATGGCATGCAGCCTCCCAGCTTCCTTACAGGTGATGGATAAGAGGGTCTGGTTTCGATGTAACCTAACCTAGCAAAGTCAAATGTGATTCCCGCCGTATATATATATATATATATATATATATATATATATATATATATATATATATATATATATATATCATTGATTTCTTGGAAGTTCAATAAGACCACCTTCCTGCATTCAAAGTCTGTAAAGAATATATGAATGAAAACCAAGAAATAAACTTATACAAGACAGATACTCATGAAAATTCAGGCCACTAACTTAGAATAATATCATTCCATTAACTTATCACTGTTACGACCACTGAAACAGGAAACAAGTCAACACTAAACTAACACTGTGGAAAACGGAGCATAAAAGTTATGCTTACCAGAATATTGCATTTCCAAAACCGTAATAAAAATACACAGAACACTAAATTTCATGCAAATCTAAGTGGCGAATGTAAACAAAGCAAATAAAAGTCCGGCAATGCATAACAGTAAAATTAGACCAACAGAAACATGAGACAATAAAGAAGGTACAAAAGTGTGCAGAGGTCACAACAACAACAGAGACGACCCCCGTACCCCACACCCACACCCACAACCGCCCAACAACACCAGTAACTCTCAGCATGTGCCACACTGGTGCTGCAAGGGTGTGTGTGTGGGGGGGGGAGAGGAGGGAGGCGGCACAGTGCCAGCCAGGGTGCAGCTCGGGGCGACTAAGGGTACAGGATAGGAAGGAAGGAAGGAAGGAAGGAAGGAAGGAAGGAAGGAAGGACAGCGTACAGTGAGCAGGGAACCGTGTGGCAGGGAAGCTATTGCTGGTATAATAACAGGAAGCAAAAACAACCTGCTGGAACAAGTATTGATGTACAGTCTAAAGACTGTGCGGGGGTGGGGGGTGGGGGGGTGGCAGTGCGTGGTGTAAGTATCGTGATGGAGACGAAGTGTGGTGGAAACGTGGTGGTGACACGTACAGGATGCATGATCTGTGGTGCAAGATATTGGTGATAATTAAGGAGATGCTAACGCAGTGTGGTGCAATATGGTGGTGGAACATAAGGGGTAACTGGATCATACGGAGTGTAGTCTGCTCGGTGCAATGTGGTCCCGAGGCATGAGCGGGGTGGACAACGCAGCGACATAGGATGATGGGACAAGACGGGTGCAGACACAGTGTGGTATAACATGGTACTGATACATAAAGGGTGCAGCTTGGCTCTGGTACATAAGGGAGCATACACAGGGGCAACATGGTGCTGGTACATAAGGGGTACAACATAGTGCTGGTATACAAGGGGTACAACATGGTGCTGGCACATGAGGAGTGCAAGATAATGCTGGTAAGTAATGGTACAACATGGTGCAGGTACGTAAAGGGTACAACATGGTGCAGGTACGTAAGGGGTGCAGCAGACACTGTGTGGTGGTACGAGTACACAAGGGGTGGAGGAGAAGGGTGCGGGTATGACGTACTCTTGATGAAGAAGTAGAGGGCAACGATGACGCCGCTGAGGATGAGGAGGGAGGCGAGGAGGGAGAGCGTGAGTGTGCAGCAGCTCCTGCGGCAGCACCCGCCCCGCCGCTCCTCCGCCAGCTGGTAGCGCGACCCACGGCGGCTCCCGGCGCGGCTCAGCGTGCCCCCGCCGCCGTGCACGCTGCACCCGGTTACCACGCCGCCGTTGCGCCGCCGTTCGAGCGTGGAGGTGGGCAGCGTCGGGAAGCCCTCCAGAGACCCGCTGAGGAAACTCCCTCCCACGCTCAGGGTGTCCAAGGGCTGCAGGGGCTCCATCGGGCCATGTTTTATCTCCAGGCATTCCCTGGACCGCCGGAGGTCCTGGTAGGAGCAGCCCAGCCCCGGCGGAGGGTAGCGGCCCATGTGCCCGGTAGTGGTGCGGCCCAGGGTGGCCGACCGGCCCAGAATGGCCCTCCTGTCCAGGGAGCCATTAAGTCTAGGCGTGGCGGTGACGCCGACGCTGGTGGGCACGGGCCCGTACGCGGCGTACACATTACTCATTACGTCCTGCCTTGCCTGGCGGCGCTCCTGCTAGAGCTGCTGCTGCTGCGGATGCTGCTGCTGCTGCTGCGGCTGCCACCGCTGCTGCTGCTATCTCATGGTGCAGCAGACGGATCAGGGCGGCGGGCGGGCGTCTGGCGGGCTGGCTGGGCTTGAGCGGGGTGTCGGGGGCCGGGTCGCGTGGGGGGCACCCTGGGGCCGCCACCCTCATGCTGGGGCTGCCCCGCTACCCTGCCACGCCGCCCACACGCCCGCGCGCCCCAGTCATCCCCGCCACCCTGGCTAGCGCTCCCCAGCCACCGCTGCCCAGGGGAGGTGGTGGCCAGGCCTCAGACGACGCTCTCACAGCTGGCCACGCACCCTCTGGCCTCCCCTGAACTCGTTTTCTCACTGATCTCGCAGGTGTAGTCTCGCGGCAGCTGCAGCTTTTATCAAGGCCGCTGAAACTGTTACTTCACTTCCCCCGACACCCTCACTAGAGTTCTCAAGATACTGGTGGTAAATGTAAATCCTATTTCCCCACACTGTTAAAGTAGCAAAGACTAGATTAGAAGAAATATATTAAACAAAACTCTAGAAAGTTTTATGTCAAAATAACTTAACGGATACGAGACGGAGAACTCTTTGTTTATCCTTTTCCTCCCTGTGCCGTCAGACGCGCTCCAACACTGCGACGACCCGACTGGCTGACCTGTGATGACCCGGCCACTCGATGTTCACTTCTGTCCTCCTCACGTTGATGGTCCACGACGTCGTCACGGTGTACCTCCGGTCCCTCACGTTAACAGTCACACAGAAGGGAAACTACCT
Organism: Panulirus argus; assembly: GCA_038088735.1. NCBI lineage: Eukaryota > Metazoa > Arthropoda > Malacostraca > Decapoda > Palinuridae > Panulirus > Panulirus argus. Next base: position 17,346 of record JAYMFT010367590.1, read on the forward strand.
CTGGATTTTATATTTCCGGTGAGGATCACTTGAACGTCCATACAGTTACCCACGGATGGCAGTCCATGAGTGCTTGTATCGCTATCAACCGTTCTCAGGCAACCACTGTGTATGGCAATGGACCTGTAGCTTTACCACATTTATTCAACGTATATCTTGTAATTAGCTTCTTGGTTTATCTTATTTTTTTGTCCAACTTAGCACAACGTAATCACTCGGTCTTACTTCACTACCTTACCCATCGGTATTCACTAATGCTGTTTTTTCTTGTATTGTCCAAGTCATCTACTTTACCTTTTCCCTATCGTTCCCAAGGTTCCAGATCTCTAATAAAACACCTTGGGGATCTTCTGTGTGACTCACAAACGTCTTGCGTCTTCAAGAAACACGGTTCCGTGTCTTTTTATTTCCCCCGTCACGACTACTGCCTCCAGAGCTTCTCACATCGCCCCCGCTGCACACATGCTTCTTCCCCCGACCAGCGTCGAGGGTCCAATTTTCAACATGGTATCGTCGCTTCGTCGATCACCAGCGCCGGCTGGGGGGACCTGGAAGACAGACCCAGCAGGCAGTACCTGTGGTGGTGGAGGGCTGCACCAGGTGCTTGCGGCAGCAACTCTTAAGTCTCTTCCTCACATGGCCGCCACCTCACGCCAGAAATGTGAGGTGAGATCCCTCCAATCTTCATCAATCAAAACCCGCAGGGGAAATCAGACGGTGAGTTCTGTAATAACAGAATCTTGCGTTACACATTACTAATGCACTCCCACAAACACACACACACACACACACACACTCTCCCTACTCCAGATGCACCCTGCTAAATGCTACCTCCAGACCCCAGGTGAAGCTATTAATCTGAGCACTCAAGCTGAGGATGAACTGTAGTTTTGGTGTATTTGTAGTATGTACCCTGATGTAGCAATGTACAGCACTCAGATGAGTCTGAGGAAACCAAGTGAAGGCAGTTGTAATTATTAGTGCAGACAGCAAGCAAATTTTGTATATTAATATGTACTTCATAACAACGTTAATATCTACTAAGGAAAAATGATATGAGCAAGCTCTTGATACATGAGGGGAATGTTATTCAGCCACCTTAACAAAGAAACCCTGAAAATGAAGATGTAATTACTATATGGAAGAAGTTGAAAAAGAAAAATTTCATACGTACCTGACCACCGCGGGACACACAGGACCACTCCACATCACCCAGCAAGCCTTTGCCAGCATCATAACACATAATTAACATATTCCGTGAGAGACACACACACACATAGTTACACAAACCTCACACATAAACCACATTTAAGGTTATGAATTCGAGACGAGTGTGTACGTCAAGGCATGTATATTTCACCAGATGTTACTATAATAATCATATACTTTTTCCCCAGGACAGGTAAAGTTCATAAGGTTAAAGTGTGGTTACGTAACACCGATGTCCTTAACCTTGGCTCACAAGGAAGTACTGAGGTCGGCATCATGTCCAGCCGCCTTCGACTTTCCACTCGATCATTATCATCATCATTCTCATTATCATCATCATTATTCCTCCACCTCTCGCTCTCATTCTCATTATCATCATCATCACTCTTATTAATCATTAATATAAGCATAGCCATCATCATCTTCAACATCAATATTGTCACTACATTTATCCGCCTTTTTTCAAGCCAGTTTCATCACACCTTGAAATCTCGAGTCCATTTCTTAAGCTCAACCTGCTCACCACTCGACCCACACACTTCTTGAACTCCAGCATTCAGGCCCCACAATGCTCGAACTTTACACTACGAAGCCTTAACATTAATCCACCCACACACCATTCAACCTCCTTAACAAGAGGCCTTAAAAATATTCGAACTCAGCAAGACTCAGCCTCCCTGCTGCTCAACTACCCACAAGTCGAACGCCCCCTACTATTCATCTTAAACCTCTTCTCGGCCCTACACACACATACCTCCCCTCTTCCTCTCTCTCTCCTAAAACGCTGGTTCAACATTACCTCTCCCTCGGGAACCACCTCAGCGCTACTCAAACGCTCAATTTGTTATCCTCCTATAATGACTCAATTAAGCTCGAACCCATTCACCGATTACCTCAACAGCCAGGGGTGATAGAGGAAAGAACAGTCAGGGGGACACTTATGCGGGCCGTGGAAGTGGTATAAAAAGGGACCTGTGAGGCATATGAAAATCTCTGCGCTTGGGAGGGGTTGTTGATGGGGGCGGTCACAGTCACAGTGTCAGACTAAGAGGCGGATGGCAGGTCCATACACAGTCCAGCGTTAAGACATTATTTCTCAGTGTCTGTACATGCGCGTTACGTCTCTGCCCCCTAAGCACGACAGTACGACCACTCAAGTCATTCTGTCTTGCTCAAGGATTTCGCTTTCTAATACTGATCAACGCGTCTCACTGCCCTAATAACCCACCCTTCACGGCCAGCGCATCAGAGGACAGAATGAAGGACGCACTGGCACAACAACATCAACAGCTGTATCGCGATGGTATATTCAACAACGTCTTGTTATGACGGGCTGCAAGCGCTGAAGGTTATCCATCCCAACCTGGACAACGTTTGAGACGAGGTCGGTAAACAGCATTTGACGTCCCCAAAACCTCCAAATCCCCCCTCCCCCCCCCCTTCCCGTCCCACACACACACACACACACACCGATGAGTTCGATTGGCTTATGGAAATGGGACCTATGCTTTACTCTGCCGTGGCCCATATTTAGGGGTATTTTATTGTTTGCTCAACCACTGGAGGGTTTATAGGTACTGACTTTTTGTATATGGGCCCCTGGGCCGAGAGGTATTGCCCGAGCAGCGGATTTATGACCCGACACACGGCCCCTCGCCCATATTGTGCGTTAATTGGAGTTTCTGCTGCATAACTTATAGGGGTAGTGTTTGTGTGCCTACGTGTGTGTGTGTGTGTGTGAGTGAGAGAGAGAGACAGAGAGTGAGAGAAAGAGATAGAGTACCAACTCGTACCACTTGGCGACAACCTACGCGCAAGATCATTCAGCGCAGCAACTGACGAGACACGGGTCCTAAGTTTATATCCAGTACGAGTCGTGGTACCACAAGCATCAACTCCTGGTGAAGCCTGACTTAGGGTTTTCTCATCGAAAGACCTTCTCCTGCGTCAGCGACCATAGGGAAGCGCAGCGCACGTAACCCTCTTCCTTAAGGAGGTAAAGGATGGACGTCAGACTCTAGATGGATGATCGACCTGCAGTTGCTGAGCATTAAATAATTTGGGACTCGGTTGTATACTGAGGAAACTTGCCTTGAAGAAGACGCAGGAAATGCTCATGGCGAAATTCCTTCGAGGCTACAACGCATGCAAAGTAGATACCACCTTGGGACGAAACCATTCCCTTTCTTGACCACACTGGAATTGGACCTCGACAAGAGGTTGAAAAGTTCGTCCGACATAGAAAGAGAACTGCCACAGGGGGACCTCAGAGGGAGTCTCAGCTGTACCACTGACAGCGAGACATCGTGACTCAAAGAGCTCGGAGAATCCGCTACAAAGCCTAAGAACGTGTTTATCCAGCTCAGCAGATATAACACGGAACAAGTACACACCAGATGCAGAACACACCACCTTCCCCTAGGAAATGGCTCTGTTAATTCGTCATCTTAATATTTCGAAAGTATGTGGTGGCCTTTGCACTGTTTGTAAGGACCAAATCCTATCTGCTCCACGACCAAGTAAACACAGACCACCACTACGATTACTGCCACTGCCACGGACACCAGAGTACGGAGTCACTGGGAAAGGTGAGGTCTCGAGGTGGTGTATCAATCAAGAACCTCGAGCATTCGAGTCCGGAGTAACTAGACTGTGAAATTTGTTTAACACAACATCAGATGTGAGACACATGCGCGTAAGTCAGTTCATGACGTCAGCCTAACAGTGGGAAGAAAGGCAACTAGTGCCATTAATAGTGAGAAAATGTAAGGACAGACGCATCATGTGTCTCAACGTATGTGGTTGTTACCAGGATGAGGAGAAGGGTGAGGCAGGCAGTACGTTTGAGAAGACCTTGGATGTTCTGGCTCGAGTGGCAGAAAGCTCAACGAGAGAGAGAGAGAGAGAGAGAGAGAGAGAGAGAGAGAGAGAGAGAGAGAATCACCACCAGAGGGCGGGTAACACGTTCAGCAGAAACATCGCCATCATCATCAAGATATGGACGTGAGGAGGAAGACGGCCGGAAATGACCGGGGGATCACCGGTGCGTCAGCATCCAGCTGCCCTCTCCAGTCTCCCCAAGTACACCCTCTGGGGCTTAAAGCCGACGGAAGACCAGAGCCGCCCGTCAGCGACCGTTCGGACGATCACCTGTGCAAACACGGTCTCCAAGGGGCGGCACCAGCCGTCTGCTGGAGAGGGAGGGAGGCAGGGAGGGAAGCTACCCTGGATCGAACCGGCTAAGTAGCAGGACTTCAAGTTTCCAGGGTTCTTCAGTCAAGAGGCATAAGCTATGTAATACAGGGTGAGGGTCCAGCGTCATTGTGTTCGTGGTTAAGCAGCCGCTGGGTAAGTAATAAACGTGTCCAGACGCACTGGATTAACAAGGAGTTAAGTGTTCAGTTACTGAAATGTATTGGCATATGCAACCCACTCGCATATGTGAATAAATCAATATATGCATCCCATATATATATATATATATATATATATATATATATATATATATATATATATATATATATATATATATA